>NC_069451.1:34252134-34377134 GCF_026875155.1 Cherax quadricarinatus | reverse complement strand
TTTAAAATTTTGGCAGTACGAGGGCATCCTAAAATGATCCTCATTGCTTCGTTCTGCAGTTTTTCCAGCCCTACAAGCTTCCAGTCAGACACAAGAGCAAGTAGTGGTGCAGCATAATCAACCAATGATCTAATATAAGCAAGATACATCATTTTCACAATTTTAACATTAGCACCATACCTGGGGTGAAGCCCTGCCACAACTCTAAGTGCTCTTAGTCGATCTTTGTATTGGCGACAAAGTCTTGCAATGATGCACGCTCCTTCCATGCATGAAACCACGTAACCGGGGAGACAAAAATTGTTTGATTCTGTACATGAGACGATTAAGAATCATTCTCTCAAAAGTTTTACACAAGCAGCTAGTAAGAGATATTGGGCGAAATGCATTTTGTTGATTGGGCTTAGGAATTGGAATGATGAGGCTGTTGGTCCAAGATTGAGGGAGCTCCCCAGTTACATAGCTCATGTTATATAATTCAAGTAATGGATTACCTGGTACTCGACACAGCAATCTGAGTATGTTGTAAGTAATACCATCCTCACCAGGCGACGTGGAGTTGCCCTTAGTTAGTGCTGCATCAAGTTTATAAATTTGTGAAAGGAATGTTGCAACACTGCCTTGCTGAGCATAAAGCAAACAAGTCTCTCCCTTGCATCATATTTGTCATTTAATTTTGCCTGTGTGGTACTGGGAAGATTGTCATAGCTAGATGTAGCAGCCCAAGCACTGACTAACTCATTCGCCCTATGTAAGGGATGAGGGTGCGCGATCTGCCCAGTTCTGTTACCCTTAATTCTATTTATGTCCCTCCAAGCCCGGCTAAGTGGGGTGTGAGCATTAAGACCGTTGACAAATTTTTCCCAATCTGTTTGCCGCAGCTCTGTCATACGCTCTCTGACAGCAGCAAGGGCAGTTTGGAAGAGCCTCAGCATTCCAGGGGTACGATGTTTTCTATAGGCTAGGCCTAGTCTGCGAGCAGTACGTTTCAGTGTACGAAGTGCACGCAGGTAAGCTTTCCTCTCAGCTCTGATCAAATCAGAGTATTACTCAGGATAACCAAAAAAACAACAACTTGGGTTTTAGTGCTCAGAGCAGAATCGCCGACGTCCTTTCTCTACGCCGTCAACTTGAAGACCTCTGTCTCATTCTTCCTGCTTAGATTCTGGCCAAAATGATGATAAATTTCAATTCCTACTTGAACTGTTGTCGGTTTGTTGTTGATTGTGAGACACCAGAGGTGGAACGAATGTGGTCATCAACATTTGTTTTGTTATTTGGACGTTTCCAGTGTCACTGTCACCTACTTGAGTACTAAACACATAAAACTCTCCTCAGAATTACTTTCATTCTAAAAGCCAAGTAGAATGTTAATCCTCCTTGAAGCATTTGAGTTGGTGCAACATGATGAAAAATATAATAGTTTCCACCAGCTATCACAATGCCTCACACACACATACACCAGTATTTTTTCTATACCGTACACATACACCAGTATTTTTTCTATACCATACACATACACCAGTATTTTTTCTATACCGTACACATACACCAGTATTTTTTCTATACCATGCACATACACCAGTATTTTTTCTATACCATACACATACACCAGTATTTTTTCTATACCATACACAAACCAGTTTTTTTTTCTATACCATGGCACATACACCAGTTTTTTTTCTATACCATACACAAAACACCAGTATTTTTTCTATACCATACACATACACCAGTATTTTTCTATACCAAACACATACACCAGTATTTTTTCTATACCATACACATACACCAGTATTTTTTCTATACCGTACACATACACCAGTATTTTTTCTATACCGTACACATACACCAGTATTTTTTCTATACCATACACATACACCAGTATTTTTTCTATACCAAAACACATACACCATATTTTTCTATACCGTACACATACACCAGTATTTTTTCTATACCGTACACATACACCAGTATTTTTTCTATACCGTACACATACACCAGTATTTTTTCTATACCATACACATACACCAATTTTTCAAATACCGTACACATACACCAGTATTTTTTCTATACCGTACACATACACCAGTATTTTTTCTATACCATACACATACACCAGTATTTTTTCTACACCATACACATACACCAGTATTTTTTCTATACCGTACACATACAGTGGTCCCTCGTTGTTCGTAATTAATCTGTTCCTGGAGCCGTTACTATAAACGAAATTTACGATTTACGAATCAATTTTCCCCATAAGAAATAATGTAAATACAATTAATCCGTTCCTGACACCCAGAAGTATTAAAACAAAAATTTTTAACATGAAATATGCATGTAGTACATAAACAATACAATGGGAAATGATGAATGAAACATTAACAGCATAACACTTACCTTTATTGGAGATTCTTATTAGTGTATGGGAGACTGGAGGAGGAGAGAGAGTGGATTGCTTATAGTTTGGAAGAGGAATCCCCTTCCATCAACACCTCAGGTACCATTTGCTTTTCTGGGTTTGCTTCTCTTCTCTGTTTCTTAATGCCACTAGGACCACCATGAGAGTCACTGGAGTCCTGTCTCACAAAATAACTGTGGAGAGAGCTCTGTTTCTGGCGTCTCTTTAACACTTCCCTAAAATGGCCCAAGACTTTGTCACTGTACATGTTGCTAACCTGGCTTGCAACAACCTTGTTAGGGTGATGTTTTTTCCATAAAGCTTTCCATCTTACCCCCCATAGTAAAAATCTCTCTAATTTCTGAAGAAGGCACCTTCTTCCATCTCTCTTCTCCTCCTCTGGGAACAAGATTCTGAGCTGCGATGTGTTGCTCTTCGTGCTGAAGCTCTTGCAGCTCCTCAGTGGTGAGCTCTTCATTGTGGTCTTCCACCAATTCCTCCACATCCTCCAAACTCACATCCAACCCCATGGAACTCCCCAGTGCCACAATTGATTTTACAACAGACATAGGCTCATTAGGGTTAGTCCCAAATTCTTCAAAATCCCTCTTGTCGACACAATCTGGCCACAATTTTCTCCAGGCACAGTTCAAAGTCCTGGTAGTCACTCTCTCCAAAGCCATACCTATAAGGGTTATGCAGTGTTCTCTCCAAAATTCCCTTAGGGTCAAGTGAGTGTCTTTGGTCACAGTCAAGCACCGCTTCACACACGGAGGGCCCGGGTTCGATTCCCGGCAGGTGGAAACATTTCGACACGTTTTACCAGGAGGCCTGGTCACAGACCGGGCCGCGGGGGCGTTGACACCCGGAACTCTCTCCAGATAAACTCCAGGTAACCTGCTGGTCCATGGGTTGGAGGAGAGGAGTGGTATTCGGGGGCAAGAACTTTACTGTGATGAACGCAAACTCCTCGAAAATTAGGTCATCCAAGTTTGGAGGATGAGCAGGTGCATTGTCCATTACTAACAGGCACTTGAGATCCAATTTCTTTTCCAGGAGATACTCCTTCACACTAGGGCCAAACACTTCATTGAACCACTCGACGAAAATTTCCCTCGTGACCCATGCCTTACTATTAGATTTCCAAAACACACACAATTTACTCTTCATAACATTGTTTTTCCTGAACACTCTGGGATTTTCAGAATGGTACACTAGTAATGGCTTCACTTTGAAATCCCCACTAGCATTAGCACAGAACATTAGCGTCATCCTGTCTTCATAGGCTTGTGTCCCGGCATTGCCTTTTTCTCTTGTGTAATGAAGGTTCCTTTGGCATTTTCTTCCAAAAGAGGCCTGTTTCGTCACAATTTAAACACTTTTCGGGTTTCAGTCCTTCACCTCATTACTCCGGGAATTCATCACATTTTTTTCACCGCCTTTGTGGTCCAACTGGCACCCACCATCCTTACCCACTGTGAAAATGCCATACGGTTTTTTTAAATCTCTCAAACCAGCCTTGCGGGCCCTTTAAATTCACTCACTTCACCAACTTTTTGCGGGAATTTTTTTACCAAATTTTCATGCAACTCCCAGCCTTTCACAAAAAAATCGAAGCATAAGATTCTCCCCAAATTTTTTCTAAAATTTTCCACCCAATAACAACTTCTCAAATCTCCAGTACTGGTTATCTCATTTTTGTCAGCATAGTTACTCCCTTTGCAACAAACAGCATCCTTTTTTTTCATTTTTTTTGCCTCTATGGGAACATAAGGTTTGTAGGGTTCTTTACACCTGGACAGTTCGCCCCACTTGTACCACTTTTTATATGTTCGTGATGGGTTTTTCCCTTTAAAATTTAATCGTATTTCTCACCTTCTTTTCCACAGGCTTGGCACAGGGGCTTTCTTTTGGGCCATGGGACTTTTTTAGACTTGAAGCCCTAAAAAAAATGGAAATTATGAAATATTTCGCTGGGGCACGTGGGGGACCTTTTGTCATGGTAACAATGCAGACGGCTGCCGCCCTGGGCCCCGCCATGGGCTCCCCGATAACACGACTCGCGATCACCTATGAAAAGCGAGCCATGTTTATACAAAATACCCCATGATTGGCAAATTTTTTCATTGCCGGGAAATACGAAAAACGGGGGCCACTTTCTCCATATTTTTTCTATCCGACACTACACCATTTTTTTTTTATACCCAAAACATACACCAGTATTTTTTTTTATACCGTAAAACTACACCATATTTTTTCTATACCGTACACATACCCAGTATTTTTTCTATACCCACACATAACCATATTTTTTTTTATACCCACACATAACAAGATTTTTTCTATACCGTCACTATACCAGTATTTTTTCTATACCAACATAACACCATATTTTTTTTATACTATACACAACACCCTATTTTTTTTTATCCGTACACATTCACCAGATTTTTTCTATACCCTACACAACACCATATTTTTTTATACCCTACCAACACCAGTATTTTTCTAACCATACACATACACCATATTTTTTCCCATAAAGTACACATACACCAGTATTTTTTTTTATACCGTACACATACACCATATTTTTTTTTATACCGTACACATACACCATTTTTTTCATTGGTATACATACACCAGTATTTTTTCATGCGGTAACATACACCGCATTTTTTCTATACCATACCATACACCAGTATTTTTTCTATACCATACACACACCCGTATTTTTTCTATAAAAAACACATACACCAGTATTTTTTCTATACCATACACATACACCAGTATTTTTTCTATACCATACACATACACCAGTATTTTTTCTATACCATACACATACACCAGTATTTTTTCTATACTGTACACATACACCAGAGTTTTTTCTATGCAGTATACATACACCAGTATTTTTTCTATGCAGTATACATACACCAGTATTTTTTCTATGCGGTATACATACACCAGTATTTTTCTATCTGGAGTTTACCTGGAGAGAGTTCCGGGGGTCAACGCCCCCACGGCCCGGTCTGTGACCAGGCCTCCTGGTGGATCAGAGCCTGATCAACCAGGCTGTTGCTGCTGGCTGCACGCAAACCAACGTACGAGCCACAGCCCGGCTGATCAGGAACTGACTTTAGGTGCTTGTCCAGTGCCAGCTTGAAGACTGCCAGGGGTCTGTTGGTAATCCCCCTTATGTGTGCTGGGAGGCAGTTGAACAGTCTCGGGCCCCTGACACTTCTTGTATGGTCTCTTAACGTGCTAGTGACACCCCTGCTTTTCATTGGGGGGATGGTGCATCGTCTGCCAAGTCTTTTGCTTTCGTAGTGAGTGATTTTCGTGTGCAAGTTCGGTACTAGTCCCTCTAGGATTTTCCAGGTGTATATAATCATGTATCTCTCCCTCCTGCGTTCCAGGGAATACAGGTTTAGGAACCTCAAGCGCTCCCAATAATTGAGGTGTTTTATCTCCGTTATGCGCGCCGTGAAAGTTCTCTGTACATTTTCTAGGTCGGCAATTTCACCTGCCTTGAAAGGTGCTGTTAGTGTGCAGCAATATTCCAGCCTAGATAGAACAAGTGACCTGAAGAGTGTCATCATGGGCTTTGCCTCCCTAGTTTTGAAGGTTCTCATTATCCATCCTGTCATTTTTCTAGCAGATGCGATTGATACAATGTTATGGTCCTTGAAGGTGAGCTCCTCCGACATGATCACTCCCAGGTCTTTGACGTTGGTGTTTCGCTCTATTTTGTGGCCAGAATTTTGTTTTGTACTCTGATGAAGATTTAATTTCCTCATGTTTACCATATCTGAGTAATTGAAATTTCTCATCGTTGAACTTCATATTGTTTTCTGCAGCCCACTGAAAGATTTGGTTGATGTCCGCCTGGAGCCTTGCAGTGTCTGCAATGGAAGACACTGTCATGCAGATTCGGGTGTCATCTGCAAAGGAAGACACGGTGCTGTGGCTGACATCCTTGTCTATGTCGGATATGAGGATGAGGAACAAGATGGGAGCGAGTACTGTGCCTTGTGGAACAGAGCTTTTCACCGTAGCTGCCTCGGACTTTACTCTGTTGACGACTACTCTCTGTGTTCTGTTAGTGAGGAAATTATAGATCCATCGACCGACTTTTCCTGTTATTCCTTTAGCACGCATTTTGTGCGCTATTACGCCATGGTCACAATTGTCGAAGGCTTTTGCAAAGTCTGTATATATTACATCTGCATTCTTTTTGTCTTCTAGTGCATTTAGGACCTTGTCGTAGTGATCCAATAGTTGAGACAGACAGGAGCGACCTGTTCTAAACCCATGTTGCCCTGGGTTGTGTAACTGATGGGTTTCTAGATGGGTGGTGATCTTGCTTCTTAGGACCCTTTCAAAGATTTTTATGATATGGGATGTTAGTGCTATTGGTCTGTAGTTCTTTGCTGTTGCTTTACTGCCCCCTTTGTGGAGTGGGGCTATGTCTGTTGTTTTTTAGTAACTGTGGGACGACCCCCGTGTCCATGCTCCCTCTCCATAGGATGGAAAAAGGCTCGTGATAGGGGCTTCTTGCAGTTCTTGATGAACACAGAGTTCCATGAGTCTGGCCCTGGGGCAGAGTGCATGGGCATGTCAATTTATCGCCTGTTCGAAGTCATTTGGCGCCAGGATAACATCAGATAGGCTTGTGTTAATCAAATTTTGTGGCTCTCTCATAAAAAATTCGTTTTGATCTTCGACTCTCAGTCTGGTTAGCGGCTTGCTAAAAACTGAGTCATGTTGGGACTTGAGTAGCTCACTCATTTCCTTGCTGTCATCTGTGTAGGACCCATCTTGTTTAAGTAGGGGCCCAATACTGGACGTTGTTCTCGATTTTGATTTGGCATAGGAGAAGAAATACTTTGGGTTTCTTTCGATTTCATTTATGGCTTTTAGTTCTTCCCGCGATTCCTGACTCCTAAAGGATTCTTTTAGCTTAAGTTCGATGCTTGCTATTTCTCTGACCAGTGTCTCCCTACGCATTTCAGATATATTGACCACTTTTAGCCGCTCTGTTATCCTTTTCCGTCGCCTGTAAAGGGAGCGCCTGTCTCTTTCTATTTTACATCTACTCCTCCTTTTCTTAGAGGAATAAGCCTTGTGCATACATCGAGTGCCACCGAGTTAATCTGTTCTAGGCATAAGTTGGGGTCTGTGTTGCTTAGTATATCTTCCCAGCTTTTATCGGTTAGGACTTGGTTTACTTGGTCCCACTTTATGTTTTTGTTATTGAAGTTGAATTTGGTGAATGCTCCCTCGTGACTAATCTCATTATGTCGGTCTGGGGCTTTGCGCATACATGACTGAACCTCAATTATGTTGTGATCTGAGTATATTGTTTTTGATATGGTGACATTTCTTATCAGATCATCATTGTTAGTGAAGATGAGGTCTAGTGTATTCTCCAGTCTAGTAGGCTCTATTATTTGCTGGTTTAAATTGAATTTTGTGCAGAGATTTAAAAGCTCGCGTGAGTGTGAGTTTTCATCAGAGCTGCCTCCTGGTGTTATTACTGCAACAATATTATTTGCTATATTCCTCCATTTTAGGTGCCTTAAGTTGAAATCCCCCAGGAGCAAGATGTTGGGTGCAGGAGCTGGAAGATTTTCCAGACAGTGGTCAATTTTTAACTTCTGTTCCTGGAATTGCTGGGATGTTGCATCCGGAGGCTTGTAGACTACCACAATGACTAGGTTTTGGTTCTCGACCTTTACTGCTAAAACTTCCACTACATCATTTGAGGCATTTAGCAGTTCTGTGCAAACAAGTGACTCTGCAATGTACAGGCCAACCCCCCCCCCCCCTTTTGCCTGTTCACTCTGTCACATCTGTATAGGTTGTAACCTGGGATCCATATTTCGTTGTCCAAGTGATCCTTTATGTGAGTCTCAGTGAAAGCCGCGAACATTGCCTTTGCCTCTGCAAGCAGTCCACGGATGAAAGGTATTTTGTTGTTTGTTGCTGGCTTTAGGCCCTGTATATTTGCCAAGAAGAATGTTATCGGACTGGTGGTATTGTTGGTACTGGGGGGGGATTTTTTTTCCGGCATTAGTATCTGTATCTGTTGGTTTGGAGTGGAGGCCATCGACTGTGGTTCCACTCCAGGAATGACTGGATTTGGTGTACGATTTCTGCCATTTCCTGCCAGTTTTTTTTCCTTCCTGGCACTAAAAAACCTCTCCCTCTTGAGTGGCTGTGGCTACCCAGGTTTTCCCATGGCCTGGATGTTTTGTATCTTTTTGTCCCCTTTAGATGGTATGCCTGGCAATTTAAGTTATAGCACAGTCTTTCCTGTACTGAAGAGGTACACAGTTCAGGGTGAAAAAAGCCTACAGGAAGGCATACATACACCAGTATTTTTTCTATGCGGTATACATACACCAGTATTTTTCTATGCGGTATACATACACCAGTATTTTTTTCTATGCGGTATACATACACCAGTATTTTTCTATGCGGTATACATACATCAATATTTTTTTCTATACCGTACACACACCCATGACAGAAACTCGTCTTTTCTGACGTACGACTGACCCTGCCGATAGTAACCATTCTGGAGCTAAAATTTAGGTGTAAATTTCCACCATAGGCAGCCTCGCAGTTGGTATAAATTTTCTTTACTGGTAGTTTGATGGCTGAAAACAGGGAATACCAGGGAACAGTGTTCCAAGAGATGGATACTGTGAAGGAACTGAGTTCCGATTTTGAAGGGACTTGAGCTAGAGCACGATTGCCACTGCCAAGCTGATGATTCGTCAGTAAAAAAAAACTGCAGTTGTGATCAAGTGGGGCTCATGCTAACCTCACTGTGTGAATAAATATATATAAAGTTGGATGAATCTTCCCAGTCTTTGGGATACTTACATCAGAAGTTAACAACATCCAATGTACTCCCTGAAAGACACCTCCTTGAGACCGAGGATGATGCCAGGTTGACAGATTAGATGATACTCACAGGAAAGAAAACCTTGGAAATATAATTTCTATCCTTGTGAGCCTTTTTCTCTTCAGGTAACCAAATGGTAACATACCAAACATTTATTTCAAAGAAAATATAAATGACTCAAGTAAACATCTTTCAGATATCCGTAGGGTATTCATTATGGCCCAACTCCTCCACTCTTCTATACTGAACAATGTTTGCCTCTCAGACAAAGTTCCGGGATGCTAGCTAAAGACTCCTGATTAAAAGCATTGGACTTTTCTTCCCTTAGATCGAACCTGAATTCTTCCAGTTCCCCAGCCACTGTTTAATGTGTAAAGGTTTAGCGCTTCTATTATTCACATGCTTGGCTGGGCTCAAAATAATTCACTTACTGTTCATGCTCTCTGGAAAGTTTTGTTAAGCTGAATATCGTGACTAAAACCCTTGAATGGTGTTCTGAATAAGGTAAAATGTCGATATTAGAACATTAACATTTTTGATACAATGTTTGTTGAATTCAGTGTTATATATAACAATGAAATAAATAATTTATTCACCGTTTATAAAGAAGGAAACCACTATACAGTATTTACATATCTCTTCATATTTTTAAGTTACTTGATTGTTCTATGTAGATAACTTCATAAATGATATTAATTGCTTCTTACACCGATAAATGAAAATTAATAACTAAATCATTGGCTAATGGGGATTTAAATCTAATCGACTACACTAGGGGTCATTAAGGCTGCAGAATTTAAGTAAATTCTCAGCATATATAAACAGATATATACATCTCTCAGTGTATATATTCATGGACAAAATCCATCCAAATTTGCATTATAATTGAAGAATTATATTTTTTGTAATACTTTTGATCGTTTGTTAATATACGTTTTAAAACATACAATAGTTTACATGGATACAGTTTACTGGATATAAACGCTTTTATATTTCTCATTAAAAATTAATTCAGAATACATGATCATTGGAAAATATTTCATTGCAAAATGTTGTAAGTCAGAAATACTCATGAATACCTGTAATTAATTTTGTATTTCCCCTTTTTTCAGCTCTAGAGTTAATTGGAGATAAATGGCGGACATTCTGTGGGACATTCATTCATACATCAAGTGCACTTGGTATGGCTATGACAGGAGTGTTGGCTGTCTTCATCAGGGACTGGCGGTGGCTGCAAGTTGCACTCACTGCTCCTGCTTTCCTGCTGTTATCTTATACTTGGTAAATAGCAAAAAGGCACTGTATGGTGACTGGAACAATAAACAAATACCCCGTACATAGGAGAGAGGAGCTTACGACAACGTTTCGGTCCAGTTCCAACCATTTACAAAGTTACACTAGTGTGACTTTGTAAATGGTCCAAGTAGGGCCGAAATGTCGTTTTAAGCTTCTCTCTCCTATGTGTGGGTTATTTATGTGTATTATTCTAAGTAGTTACACTTTATACATGCTCCATGTGCAAATGTTTTCCACGCTTTATTTGTCTTGTTTGTGAATACTTTGTGCAAATACTGCATTTACATCTGCTTTCCAGCTTATATTTCACACTTGATATGTACACTTTGTTAAGTCACATAAACAAACTAGCGAGCACGTGGGGGTATGAACAGGTGGCGAGTGAGTCCTACATCTGAGAGGTCAGTGTGTTAGCCACTCACTGACTTGTGAGTTTTAAGACGCAATGGCCATGGGTTCTTGTCCCACCCATTCCATCATTTGTTTGGAATCATGTTATTATTATTTCATGAGTCACAGACATGATATAAAACAGAGGTCTGTGTACACACTAAACACTGCATGAACTAACACCTGCATGAACTAATACCTGCATGAACTAATACCTGTGTGAACTATTCTTCATCAATATTTGTATTAGGGTATTATTAGGTATCCCTATTGTTCTGCCTTAATAGGTTGCTTGATTTTTATCTACCAGCTTATCAGTTGTATTTTGCTTAATACTCGTGAATGCCTTATTCAACACTTGAGCACGGTAACGAGGACCAAATTTCTGGAACATTACGCATGTTCACGTTCACTAGAACTAAAATTGTTTATCCAAGGCATTCTGGAATGGCATGGATAACATCCAAAATATTATTAACTATAAATTCTATAAGAAGGTTGAGCCTTTAAAAGTTTAATCTGAGTTGGTGAAAATTTGAAATTTTATGGAAATGGTAACCAAGCTTGAAATCGTTGTAACCAGATCAGTTACAGGAAAATATATATTTTGATCCACAATGAACATTTTCCTGGTTGAGTTTAGTTTAAAGACAATTTGTTACTCATTATGAACTATGCAAATTTGAAGTTGCCAATTTTGTTAATCAAATTTTCCATATAATAATAATGTTTCTTCTGATAATCTTCAAACCCTTTATGCTGCTCGAACTTAATAGGAAATATTTTTCCATTAATTTTTTGAATGTGTTTGGTGCTGATTTGACATTCTGCCAATTTTATATACTTTTCAAACAATTAGGGTCGAATATTTTTTCTTACAAAATTGTATAGAACTTTAAACGTAATGTAAATAAAAATACAAATTGGAAAAAATTATGCGGTTTTATGATGTTTGTTATTTAATAATTTTTTTCTGAAAATTATCAGGAAAATTTTCATTGCTATATTACAAATTTTAATTTATTACTCAGGAAAACTTTATTTAGTTGCATTTAAAATTTTTAATTCATGTGTAAAGTATCTTGTGTAAAGTATCTTGTGTAAAGTATCTTGTGTAAAGTATCTTGTATAAAGTATTTTGTGTAAAGTATCTTGTGTAAAGTATCTTGTGTAAAGTATCTTGCATAAAGTATCTTGCATAAAGTATCTTGTGTAAAGTATCTTGTGTAAAGTATCTTGTGTAAAGTATCTTGTGTAAAGTATCTTGTGTAAAGTATCTTGTGTAAAGTATCTTGTGCAAAGTATCTTGTGTAAAGTATCTTGCATAAAGTATCTTGTATAAAGTATCTTGTGTAAAGTAACTTGTATCTACATGCAGATATAATTAATTCTCGTTCGCCCAAGTTTACAATATTTACAATTATTTTTTGAAAAACGAAATCTGAATTAAGGGTTAAAATGGAAAGTGTCGCATTTTTAGATAAATATTCTCGCTGATGCCTCCGTAAACAGGTATTCAGATGACAGAAAATTTATCACTGTTTTATAACTAAGTAAAGAAAAAAGACATAAGTCTGTATTCCTTTGTAAAATCCATTCATTTTTTTCTGATTAATCTAAGCAACACTGATATAAAAAATGGGAAAAAAATTAAGACGGTTGACATTTGATGGAGAATGTGCTAAGAATCTGGTAGGAAGAATTTGTGATCTATTAGGAACAACTAGAATTAAATGAAGGAACGGGTGGGAATCGAACCCACGGCACGTGAGTCCTAAAACTCAGTGTTTTCTTTTTTGCAGTCGTGATATTATGGTGTCTTGTGTCATGAAGCACTGGAAGTATTATATTATGGTGTCTTGAATCATGAAGCACTGGAAGTATTATATTATGGTGTCTTGTGTCATGAAGCACTGGAAGTATTATATTATGGTGTCTTGAATCATGAAGCACTGGAAGTATTATATTATGGTGTCTTGTGTCATGAAGCACTGGAAGTATTATATTATGGTGTCTTGAGTCACGAAGCACTGGAAGTATTATATTATGGTGTCTTGTGTCATGAAGCACTGGAAGTATTATATTATGGTGTCTTTTGTCATGAAGCACTGGAAGTATTATATTATGGTGTCTTGAATCATGAAGCACTGGAAGTATTATATTATGGTGTCTTGTGTCATGAAGCACTGGAAGTATTATATTATGGTGTCTTGTGTCATGAAGCACTGGAAGTATTATATTATGGTGTCTTGAATCATGAAGCACTGAAGTATTATATTATGGTGTCTTGTGTCATGAAGCACTGGAAGTATTATATTATGGTGTCTTGAGTCATGAAGCACTGGAAGTATTATATTATGGTGTCTTGTGTCATGAAGCACTGGAAGTATTATATTATGGTGTCTTGTGTCATGAAGCACTGGAAGTATTATATTATGGTGTCTTGAGTCATGAAGCACTGGAAGTATTATATTTATGGTGTCTTGTGTCATGAAGCACTGGAAGTATTATATTATGGTGTCTTTGAGTCATGAAGCACTGGAAGTATTATATTATGGTGTCTTGTGTCATGAAGCACTGGAAGTATTATATTATGGTGTCTTGAGTCATGAAGCACTGGAAGTATTATATTATGGTGTCTTGTGTCATGAAGCACTGGAAG
Organism: Cherax quadricarinatus; assembly: GCF_026875155.1. Classification (NCBI taxonomy): domain Eukaryota; kingdom Metazoa; phylum Arthropoda; class Malacostraca; order Decapoda; family Parastacidae; genus Cherax; species Cherax quadricarinatus. The sequence goes on along the minus strand of NC_069451.1, from coordinate 34,363,466 downwards.
TATTATATTATGGTGTCTTGTGTCATGAAGCACTGGAAGTATTATATTATGGTGTCTTGTAGTCATGAAGCACTGGAAGTATTATATTATGGTGTCTTGAGTCATGAAGCACTGGAAGTATTATATTATGGTGTCTTGAGTCATGAAGCACTGGAAGTATTATATTATGGTGTCTTGAATCATGAAGCACTGGAAGTATTATATTATGGTGTCTTGTGTCATGAAGCACTGGAAGTATTATATTATGGTGTCTTGAGTCATGAAGCACTGGAAGTATTATATTATGGTGTCTTGTGTCATGAAGCACTGGAAGTATTATATTATGGTGTCTTGTGTCATGAAGCACTGGAAGTATTATATTATGGTGTCTTGTGTCATGAAGCACTGGAAGTATTATATTATGGTGTCTTGAGTCATGAAGCACTGGAAGTATTATATTATGGTGTCTTGTGTCATGAAGCACTGGAAGTATTATATTATGGTGTCTTGAGTCATGAAGCACTGGAAGTATTATATTATGGTGTCTTGAGTCATGAAGCACTGGAAGTATTATATTATGGTGTCTTGTCATGAAGCACTGGAAGTATTATATTATGGTGTCTTGAATCATGAAGCACTGGAAGTATTATATTATGGTGTCTTGAGTCATGAAGCACTGTAAATGCTGTGGGGTTTTGCATACATACAAGCGAGTTATATAATAAGTGAACTGTAATGGGACTTAACTTGATGACTACACTGTTCAGCAGCCACTTCCAGAAAGTTCTTGGAGTCGTCGATGTAACCACACTTGGGCTGTAATAAATATTAGTGGTGTTATTCAGCATAACTCAGAAACTGACTGCTGACATTATACATACTGGTGTGGGCTCGATGGCCCTAGCATCACCGGGTAATGGTACATCAAATAAGACATGAATTGAATATCTGCTGTGCAGCTGACCTACCCCTGTCATGTTTATCAAATGTACCTGTGTATTTGTAGATAACCTGTAGTTGCACCTGGTTATCTGCTGTCATGATTGAAGCAGACACATTCTGAAGAATGTTGCACAGTCTTTCACTCTGTTGGGAAATTCGCAACATTCGTTGTTTACACTGTTCATCAAGATTTGTCTATGGTTCACACTCATATCACTAAAGAAGCTGTTCTCACTTCTTTGTAAGTGTTCTGCTGTGCCCTTATCTCTGTGTTAATGTTTCCCTTGGCAGGGTTAAAAGTAATCTGATCGCCCCTGCCCCGCTCCAGCCGCCGCTGCCATCGGCGTCTCTCTACATAAAGGATTTGCTGATACAAACATATTTGCCTTCCTTGCCAAACTGCAACAATTTGCAACACAGATGCTTGATTTCTTGATATGTCTCAATCACTTAGAGTTCATTATGTCCAACATGTGAATAAAGTGAGGTAGAAGTTTCTCTGTACCTTTCCTGTTGCAGTACAGAGATTATTTACACTCGCTATCTCACAATGGTTGCAACACTTATCTCTTGCAAAGAAGTTGCATGAACTATGACTGGTACACACTGGTTAAACATCTGCTTGTAATTACAAGATGCTTGCCTCTTCTGAGAGGGCTGGGCCCCTCAGGGCTGAAAGGCTGAAGGGGCTGATACACCCCACCTCCTGGAGAAATTTCTCCACACTGGGGGGCGGCGGAGGTTTGCTGCATGTGAACTATTCATCACTTAACATTAATTTGATTTTCTCACTCGCCACCCCTGCTGCTTGTCTTTCCTGAACAGCTTTAGTCTGTGGGGCTTCTGGAGAATTACTAATTTCTTCAACACTATAATTCTAACGACACAAATTTATATATTGTCCGCTTATTCATTGCCCCTTTGCTTAAAACATCAATTGTCCTGATGATTCCATTTGCATCAGAATATATGGTCACAATTTTTCCAAGAGGCCATTGAGACATCAGACCATCATTGCCAATAAGCACTATGTCACCAGGTCTTTAGGACTTATGTTTTTCAGGAACACCAGCTACATATAAGTGTTCTCTCAACGAGGTGAGATAGTCTTCTCGCCAAAATTTCTCCCAACGTTCGATCACTTTGTTAAGGTGTTTGAATTTACGTCTGAGTTGCTCACGTTCAAAATTAATAAGCTCCTCTATGATTTCTTGATCATTCATGGGAAGAACAGGTTCGAGCCTTCTGTCATGGACTAAATGATGGCTGATCAAAGATCTTACTTATATAAGAAGCACCAGCAACAAAGTTCCCTGCATTGTCTGAAATCAGTCTGGGACATGCCCTTCTGGCTGCAAACCGCCAGGGCTTCTGCTCTCCTAACCCCAATATTCTCCCAGGACCACAGTTTTAGAACAGAAGTTGAAGGTATCATACACGAATGTGGATGGAATAACGAATAAATATAAGAAGTGGCATCAAAGAATCAATGAGAAGTCCTCAGACATCATAGACGTCACAGAAACTGTGGAGAAATTTTCTCCAGGAGGGGGGTATCAGCCCCCTTCAGCCCCTTTCAGCCCTGAGGGGCCCAGCCCTCTCAGAAGGGGCAAGCGTCTTGTTTACTGCTACAGTGAGTAATTGATCACAGATGCCGTACGAGTATGCAACGTGGTCAAGTGACCACTGCTCCTTGCAGAGTGTTGCAGAGTGTATTTTAATAAGAGACAGTACATCTCTTACTTTAGCAGGACAATTAAGGAAAATCCTGCTCCCACTTTGTTACCATAGTAAAGACAGTGGACATTGTTGTCTATGCTTAACACAGCAAGAATCAAATATTCTGCTTTGCTTCATCGAGGAAGTGGCAAGGAAGCAAAAGTACTAGGTCAGCTTTTTTTTGTGCTAGGGGAGTGATGGCGTGGGGCGCTGTGGCGTCTTCAGATTACTTTTGACTCTACTGAGAGTGACACTGACGCCAGGATAACCAACAAAGAACGATCTGTGCGTTAGTGTGAACAAAGTATCTCATAAAACACAATAAACACTTAAGAGAAGTGTGATCAGCTTCTTTAGTGATAAGATTGTGAACAATAAAGACAAATCTTGTGGAACATAGTGTACCAGTGTGCGTATTCCTAGACTATGGAAGACGTGGACAACCAAGGACACTTCAGCTTCTATCAAGTCACCGATACCTGTCGAAGGTGTGAATAACACCATAGCTCACGCTACAAGAGCAAGGTAGGTTGCGAATTTCTTGTAGTACGGGGGACTGCACAGTTCTTGGGTCGCAAGGAGTTTGTAATCAACCTATAGTCGGCAGTATGGGGCGGACTTTTGAGTCCACACAAGTAAGTTTGTCAGCCATCAGTGAATGAAATATGCTGACATAACATCCCCTAGGGGTAATTTATAATCTTACAAATTATAAATCTTTACAGCCCGTTGAGAGATGACTTCAACAGTTTCTCAAGACCTCGTCTGCAGGGGCGGCTGTGCAGGCGATGAGTTGTCTTTCTAAGTTCAGTACAAACTCTTTAAACTTAACTGGTAATGCCATTTCTCAACATATTGGTCGTGCTCGAACCGGATAAAGGCCACACTGTGGTCCAAATATGTTGTACTACAGTGTACAAATAACCTACGAGCCAAGGTCCTTTGAAAAAAGCTGTAAAACTAGTGTTTTACAATATAAACCAGTATAAATGAGTCCCTCCAGACTCAATCACAGAGAATGGGCAGCCAAAAGAAAACGGGCGCTCACCCAGCATTCACCCATAGAAAACGGGAGCTGGGTGACTCACCAAACAAGAAAACCGGGGATGGCACCCGGCATCCACTGCTCCAATCTCGAAAATCGCTGACTAAAGACAACAACAACCCAACTGATGTTCAGTTTGTCTGAGTGTATATACACATAGTGTTTGTTACGTTGGTTGTCCCTTAAACTTTGATAGTAAGGTTCTCACTACATGTTCTAGTGTGGGGTAGCTTTTACTTAATGGCCTTATTTGTCTAGGGGTAATACTTACATCATGGCTGATCATTCTGAGTGTCTCTGATACCCTTTCACCAGCCCTCTTCACAGGTTATGTAAACTACTACTATAAAAATATAACTGTATTCTCAATAGATATGTACAGAATATACAATTACAGCCTCACATTTTCAAAACAACGATCTACACACTGCATAGCTGTTCTCCCACATGGTATATCTCAACAACTTTAGTCCTCTCTCTCCTTGACATAACTCTGGGCTAACCAGTGTTTTGACACACTTTAGTCACCCTGGGTATGGTGGTCACAACTTAAATTATAAAAAAACTCACCCCTGGAGCACACATAATGCCCCAAAAGATAGAAGAAGGACCCAGAGATCCTGCCAGGTTGAAGGCCAGCCACAGAGAGACCGAGTCAGTCGAGGGAGAGAGAGAAAGAGGCTAAGCTCCTCCCACCAAAACAAAAGACTGTTGCCAAGCACAATTCTCCAGTTACCACAATTTCTACCACACCATAATTATTACTTCTACAAAAGGAATACAACTTTATAACTACTTATTTGCCAAGCACAATTCTCCAGTTACCGAACAATTCTACCACACCTTAATTTACTTTAACAAAAAAAAAGAAATACAACTTGCTCCTCCCACCAAAATACAAAAAGACTGTTGCCAAGCCACAATTCCCCACCATTACCACAATTCTACCTACACCTTAATTTACTATCTACAAAAGGAAATACAACTTATATAAAACTACTTATTTAAATTTGTGGTGTTTATGTGTCTATAGTATAACCATTATATTGAAAAAATATGCTTGACCCAGCTGCCTCAAGGCATAAGTTGATCAGTCCTTCTACATTTAGAGCAAAGTCCCCATTCAATTCAATATAATTTAGTATTCCAGAGTAACTGTTACTTATAAATACATGTTGGGATCCTAATAGCCCCATAACACACCCCCCCACCACCAACGAAGTCTCACAAAAGCTAGCTTGTCCCTTCAGATACGGCCTAAGTAAAAGTATATTCTTTTGTCTGAAGGCGGTAAACAAGATACTAGAAATGCTCCATTTCCCAGCACCATAACTACTCAGCACTTTACACTGTTATTTTACAAGAGATTGCAGAATTTTTAGAAAAAGCAAATAATTTAACCATACCCTTATACTCAAGTGTGTACCTCTTTACAATTTTTAGTGACTTTTAAACAAATACTCATTACAATCAAAATTTTGACACAATGCCCACAGTGAAAGCCCGCAACCAACACCTGTGCCTCTGCTAACTGAATCCATCAAGCAACTGGTACTGCCAGGTGGCATCTGCCTGATTTTTCATGAGACGAGATTAGAGCCAAACCAGAGCATCAGGTGTACCCCAGGCAAGGAAACTCAACAAAACATGGCAAGTGCTCTCACATGGTGGCCGAACCACAACAGAGGAAACTTCCAGTCAGACACGTCATACTCCGATCCTAACTGTGTTCCATGCACTTAACCATCTTCCGAGTCCCCCATCCACACCGATCCTCCCAAACTTATTAAGAAGGAGGCAGTCAAAGAACTGGAGGGGCCAAGGGACACAAGGAAATCGTCGGCCGTTTTGACATAGAGCACACCAAGACACAACAACACCCCACCCCCCAACCCCAAAAAATTGTACTTCCTGAACGTCCTCATGTTACCGAAGTTGTCCTACCACTGCCTCAACTCATCATTCACGTACACCCCCTGACCCACGTCACACTTTTGGCTCCGACTCAACTCCTTTACAGTCAGACGGCTGGTAGAGAGTACACTGGCTCGCCGAGAGGTTTCACCACTGCAAAAAACAACAAGGTCAGCACATTGACAAACACTATGAGCTAAAGTAAGCACCAGCATCTACATGAAACATCTATAGAGAGCATCAGCAACCAACGATTCTCTCTGAGCCTTTTATATATTTAACTTCAAATTAAAGGCTGTAGGAACAAAGCCCATTAAGAGTCTTTGATTGTAGGTTTCTCATCTTTGCAAAAACCTCAGAGGTTTATGGTCCACTATACACTATTACAGGATTGGGGAAGCATCAGATATAAACTTCAAATTTCCTGCCACAGCTAAACACCAAAGCCCAAAGCTCTTTTTCTCTCTACAGTTTGCATAACAAGTGATTTGCTTTTAATTTGGCTGAATGGAAACAAACTGGCTGAAGCTATCTCTCTCATCACCCTGCAAGCAACACCTGCACCTACCCTTACATCACTACATGCCACTTGTAGAAGAAGTGTGGCTTCAAAACTCAGACTTTCAAGATAGGAGCATTCCCTAATATCATTTTCACATTATCAAAGCCCTGTCACACTTGCTGTCCCAGTTGAATTGAACTTTGGACTGGTCAAATTGTCCAGGGTGAACGTTACCTGGAGAGGTTGGGCAGAAACACGGTAATACCCACCATGCCCAGAACCTCATCACTGCCTTCCGATTCTGTGTCTAGGAAAATTTATAATGGCCTCCACTAAGCATGAATTGGGGCAAACTTATTCCCTGACCAACTACAGATCTAAGAATTGTACACTGACTGGCTTGGCCAAACTCACTTTTTGCTCAAATTGATGGTTAGATTGGCTTGGGATAGACATTCAAAACAACTTTTGCAATCTTACCAAGTGAGTTTCCCACTGTTTAACCCTGGAATACCACAATATCATCTAGAGAGAGGCCCCCACACCATTCCATCCCTTATGACAGTATTTATACACGCTGGGAAGGTCAGAGCATTTTTTAACCCAAAAGGAAAACATTATATTGCAATAAACCCATCTGGAGTGAGAAGGCTGGAAATTTCCTTGGCTCGCTGGTGAGGGTATCTTGAGTAATACCCTATTAAAGTAAATCCAGTAGCTCACTAACTTTAGCCCCTCCCACAGTCATCAATCACATCAATCCATACCGTCAAAGGGTAACCGTCACCTTCTTACTCATTTTACTCTGGCGATAGTCATGCACATACGCATATAGATCCATCATTTGGGAAACCAATCAGGCATGGAGAATGCCCACTGACTCTCGCTATGGGCACAACAAACTGGTTTTGAAGGAGAATTTCACTTCGTCCTCCGGAATTGTTTTTTGGGGATCATGCGGTAAGGACCTGCTTTAATTGGAACAGCTTCCCCACATCCACGTCATGGGAGGCAATTTACTTACTTGGTACATCCCCAAACAAATCTGGAAATTTTTGGAGTAACTGAATCAAGTCACAGGCTCCCTGTACACTGAGTCCTTCCATGTGTGCCAGGATTTTGCCAAGATGGCAGAATTGCACAGCCTTACTTCTGTTGTTAACAGAAGTTTTCAGTATCGTCACTCTCAACTAGAATAGCGCAGGCTCCTGCCCTAAATGGTATTTCTTCAACCTGTTAATGTGCAACAGGCCTTTCAATTTGCGACGGCCAGGCATCTTAATTACATAATTGGGGCCAGACTCCTGTGATGGACAAAGGTCCATCAAATCGTGCAGCCAAGGCATGTACCCGGAACCGGCTCCAAAGGCTAACACTTCCTCTCCAACACTGAAGGAGCGAGGGGCTGTCCCTCTGGTCGTACCGCTGCTACATGGCCCTCTGACTAGCTTATGAGGTTGTTCTGCCCATCTGTCTCGCCTGGTCCAATCGTTTCCTGAAAAGAAACATCTTCCGGCGGAAGCCTCATGTTCACTCACCCACCAATGCGCCTTGAGGATAGTCATGTCCCCGCACTGGATGACATAGACAACTCGAAAGTGCAGAAACTGAGAGAGTCGTGGGTGCTTTCTATCCCCGCACGCAAACAAGAGAAAGAGGGATACCCGAGTCATCCCAATCACTAGTGTTATTCATACAATAACTCGCATCATTGTCTTAAGAGTTTGATGAAATCTCTCTATCACTCCCTGAGACTGATGATAGGCAGTTGAAAATTTGGGCTGTACATCTAACCCCTTTAACACATTCCTAAATAAATTTTCGAGTAAAGTTTAGACCCTGATCTGTTTTGTACCACCCAGGAAGCCAACTGGAAACGAACTTCATCAAAGTCCCTTAAGACCAATCACGATGATCTGCCGTAGAGGGAATGCTTCTGGGTACCTGGTAGTGGAGCAAATATTTTATAAGATAATTATTTTCCCAGTCTGGCCTTGGGAGTGGGCCAAACGACAGCCACTAACCACTTGCTGAAGGGTTCACCCTGTGCTGAAATCGGCTGAAGGGGAACAGGTTTAATGCTTTGATTAGGTTTCCCTATAATTTTGCAGGCATGACAGGTCTTTATATAATCTCCCACCGTCTCCCACAGCCGATGCCAGAAGAAGTGCCTGGAAACCCGGGTTACGTTTTAGCAATACTAGGTGTCCACTAGAGGTGTGTCATCACAAGCTAAAACATGGTTTCTATAAGGCCAGGCACCACGACCCTGGTACAAAAACTTGGCTCTCCATCTACGGTACTGCAATCCGGAAGGGCGCCTTTCGTTCATGATATAACCCTTCCTGAATAGAAGCCTTTACTTAAACAAAGAGTCCTCCTCAGTCACAGCCGAGGCTCTGATCGACTTAAGTGTAGACATCACACCCTGTGCAGCAATTAGGCTGCATCATAGTAGCCCCAATACCCCCTCACACTACTAACTTGATCTCATGCACCGATTAGACTCCAACTCGGGTTGTGGTGTCCCTCTTTCTTATAGTTGACTGCCGTTCAACATCAGAAAAATAGATTCCAAACCGAAGTCCTCACACATCACTCACGAGAAATATAAGATTACCCTTGGCTCCTGGTCACGAGACATACGTCGTGTGCTGTGCACCAACAGGAAAAAGGGTCTGGGAGTCCTCCCTACGTCTTTCTCCCAAACTTTTAGGCCTGGTCCCCATACTAGTGGTTCTTCACTGTCTAACAGGCCCATAACATTAGTCCCTATAAGAGGTCGACCCTTCGAAGGAATTTCATCTGAGATACCTACAGGGAGATACCAACTTGTTATGCAATTCTACCATATTTGTGACTGGTTCCCCTAATGGTTGAACCCGTATTACCCTTCAATAATAACATCTACTCATATAGGAATCCTTAGACATTGGCAACACTCCACACGTAGCAAGGGAGTAGGTGCTACATCCATCTCTGCAAGACAATTATCTATGTAACCCCTACCCACATCCTATAATGCAAAGAGCAACTGTGGACTCATACTAGAAAATACCAGCATCCTGGGGACCTAGACCCAAAGTCCTCCTACCTTGCTTTGAAGCCAAATACAGGCAACTGGATGTGTGTCTGCAGTTAGAGTCCTCGGGTGTTCCCCCTTTCCTGACCTCGCAGCCTTGACCACAAAACTTTTGTGTGTGTCCAGTTTTTGTTACAGTAGGTAACAGGCATAGCTCTTAAAGCTATTTGATACCATTTGGTGTAGGAATGTACTGTTTAACTCGAGGACCTGAAAATATCTGATTGTCTAGGTAAACATTGAGGCTCCAGCTGACCTTACCTTTATTTCTATTTTAGAGGTGCCTCACCTTACATTTGTCCCTGAAAATTCTTGTCCATTGTTCCTTTATGACCAAAGGACCTTGAATAAGGTTTAGAAAACGATGGGAAATTTTTCCAGAAGGAGCATAACTGTTTTTATACTACCAATTCCCTGCGAAGCCAGTATCGGTCACCTAGATCCATGCTTCAGAAATATTATCTGGTTTTTGTCCTCTAAATATTCCTAGGCCAACAGGGATTGTAATTGTAGCAATTTCCTCATGAACCATCAGATCTACTGAATTTGTTATAGTCTTTATTAACTCCTTTAGAACAAACCCATTCTTAAAAAGAACAGTGTCTCATTCCCAAACTCATTAAGGCTGCCCATGCCCAAATTTTTTTATTTCTGAAACTTTTGTCTATATTTCTCATCGGTATCTTTTGTATGCAAGCAATTACTTCCTCTTTTAATCTTATCAGAATCAGAAAAAATTTGCCCCATCCAGAGTCTCTACTCTTCGGAATCCTTTACCCACAAGTTTGGTGTGCGAACTAGGGTATCCCACTTTCTGTTTGGGCCAACCTTTGCGCCAAAGCAGTCTTCCTCAAAGATAGAAATAATATCTCATCTGGTGTCACTCTCAGTAGAACTTAGGACAAAATTGCAGCTTTAGTTATGTTTAAAGTAACTGCTCAGGCTCTTGGTCTATCCTCCTAACCCCTTTTGACGTTCTGCCTCCTTAGCTTTCCATTAAGTTCATCTGAGCCTCTAGTACGCTAATTTATGTCTCATTCTCTCCATTTCCATATCAACCTGGAGTAGGTGAACCTCATCTTCACTATTAACAGCATGAATACTGATGAATTATTAACTCACTTCCCGGAACCCAAAAAATCTGAAACTCATCTTCTGACATAGTTTTTCTTTAAACACTTGCTTCCCTCTTACAGTCTCAGTTGACAAAATTGTATCCCACAGGCACACAAAATAACACAAATTGAATGTAAACTATGCACATAGCACTTACCATAACCACAACAAAAATGTGTTACACTAGTCTACTCCCTTCCCCCCACTTAGAGAAAACAACCGGTAAACTAATATATGAAAACAACATTTCCACTGACACAACTTGTAAATCTTCTACCAGAAACATGCAACTGTTATTACCCCCTACCAGCACATATAGTTTTCAAGGAATTTTTTAGTTATTTTAGCAGTCAAATAACTCTCCCCGGGTCAAGCTCCCATGTTACGTTGGTTGTCCTTAAATCTTTGATAGTAAGTTCTCACTACATGTTCTGTGTGGGGTAGTCTTGACTTAATGGCCTTATTTGTCTAGGTAAGTTCTACATCATGGCTGATCATTCAGATTTCTGCTGATACCCTTTCACCAGCCCTCTTCACAGTTTATGTAAACTACAACTATAAAAATTTAACTTATTCTCAATAGATAGTAACAAATATACAAGAACACCTCACATTTCAAAAACAACGAGCTACAACACTGCATAGCTGTTCTCGACTCTCCCCACATGGATATTCTCAACAACTTTAAGGTCCCTCTCTCCTCCTTGACCGTAACAGTGCCTAACCAGTGTTTTTGACACACCTTTAGTCACCCTGGGTATGGTGGACACAACTTAAACTTAATAAAAAACTCAACCCCTGAGCACACATAATGCCCCAAAAGATAGAAGAAGGAACCCAGAGATCCTGCCAGGTTGAAAGCCGCCACAAGAGAACCGAGTCAGGTCGAGGGAGAGAGCGAAAGAGGCTAAGCTCCTCCCACCAAACAAAAGACTGTTGCCAAGCACAAATTCTCCAGTTTACCAACAATTCTACCACACCTTAATTTTACTTCTACAAACGGAAAATACCAACTTTATAAACTACTTATTGGCCAAGCACAATTCTCCCAGTTACCACAAATTCTACCACACCATAATTTTAACTTTTACAAAGGAAAATACAACTTGCTCCTTCCCACCAAAACAAAAGACCTGTTGCCAAGCACAATTACACCAGATACCAATTCTACCACACCTTAATTTTCTTCTACAAAAGTAAATACAACGTTATAAACTACTTATTTAAAGTTTGTGTGTTTTTGATTGCTAAGTAATAAAAACCTATTAATTGAAAAAAATAGGCCTTGACCCAGCTGCCTCAGTCCAAAGGTTGATCATCCTTCTGACATTTAGAGCAAAGTCCCCATCAATTCAATAAAATTGAGGTATTCCATAAGTAACTGATACGATAAATACAGTTGGTCCTATACCCATAACAGTGGTTTATAAATGTTTATAGACAGAAATTACGAGACAAGATTGTGTTAAAGTTTTTCCTTATAGATCTACCTGTTATATTAAAGGAACTTATATATAAAGGTTAAGCTTTCAAATACATATTAACAGTGATATTTATATAGTGTGAAAATTTTCCCACATGTGATTTACAGTTATACAGTGCCCATTTATAGTGTATAGTGAATGAAGTGTATAACGTTATTAACGATTAACATCGTTGTCAGGCTGACACAGCAAACTCAAGCTATAAACACCAGCCACATGTACTGTGTACCCTTCAGGGGTCTTTGACCCTGAGTTAACTTAGGGGTCAGTAGTGTCTGACTCGTTTAAATTGCTGACTTAACATAAAAACTCAGCTGTTTATAGCAGTACATGTTTTTTAAACACTCTAAGTGTGGACTAGAATTTCAGTATACCATTAAAATGGCTTGTTTGAAAACTCAGTTTCAGTCTTTACAGACTAAGATTCCCAAATAGAAAATCTAATTTCAGTCTGTATAGGATTAACTCAAGATAACAAACATAGATTTATGATCTTGAGGTCAAATTCCCAATTATTTACACAACATCTGAAATAATTAATTCAGACTAACACATTATGAAAATAAATTTCTTGAATCAGATCCATCTGAGGATGAAATTAAAAATGTTTTGGATACTTTTAGTAATCAACAGTTAAGGGGGACAGGAGTACAGGCTATCTGCCGCAAACCTGTCACAGAGACCTACTGTAAATAGTGGTCAAACACCTGTTACACCTGTAACAACAACAAGTGTCCCATTACCAAGCTTACCTACATTGTCATTACCTATTTTCCAAGGTCCATATTATGAAGAATTCATTAGTGGTTTTCAATCCATAGTAAATTCACGAACTGACATAGATGAGATTGCTAAGTTCAATTACTTAAATTCTTGTGAAGGGAGAACCCTATGAACTGATTAAGTCATTTCCGGGGGTTAAAGGCAATTATTTAAATAGCCTTACTGTCTTAGCAACAATTACTTCGATGCTGACAAGGCTAGAGTTAGACATGCAGTCCTTAATACAAGCTTGAAGCCACCCAAACATTGTTTTCAGACTACAGGCATTTAGAATCACATAGACAATAGTCCAGATCTCTAGGGGCTAAATATGACCTAAGGCAATGTATTGGTTTTTTCATGGTATTGTAAAAAATAAGTTGTCACCACAAACTATTGAACATTAAATATTATGTTCAATAAACGCTATTTCACTTTTGAGGAAATTAGCAATGGTTTACAAACAAATTTTTTCATGCATGCAAGCAACGAGACAAGATGAAGAATCCACAAATCCCGTGGATAACAAACCTTAAAAACCCAGTATAAAAAAAGAAATACCTATTCCCACTAAACCACAAAAGGGGAAATCCCATATAGCTTTTTATCAAGCTGTAAATCCAACAACAGTAAACAGACGTCACACAAAAACCCGAACTCCAAAAAGTTCCCTTTGAACGGAACCTTTTGGGCACATTTATTGAAAATTAAATTACACATAAAGGGAGGCACGTAAACAATGTGTTCTTTCCTAAAAAAGGTGCTTTCAAGGGGTTTAAGGTAAACAAAAGGGGAGAAAAATGCTCACTGAAAAAAGTTTTTTAAAAAATGCAAGGGAAATCATCAAACAGCATTTTTGCCCAAAAATATTTTTTGCTGAACAGCACAAAACTTCCACAGAATCGGGAAATAAACAAAAACCCAGCATTAAATGTGAGAATAAGTTTAAACAACTGCTCCCCCGATAGCTCGATTTGATTTTTATCTAATAAATTAAAAAAAAACCCAAATGTGCAAACATTATTTTTCAAGGCTCACAAAGGCCCCCTTCATAAGAAATAAAGTGTTGCCGAAACGAATAAACAACCCTATGCCAAAATACTTTTAGATATAGCGGTTTTTTTTTTCCACAATTCGGGGTAAAAAACCCTTATGACCTACCAGAATCCCTTTTGGGCCTAGGAAACGGAAAAAAAGACATAAACTGGGTTTAGTAATGTTTTGGGCCTAAGCCCGGCAAAATCCCGGGTTTTAAAAGAAACATTTGCAGCACTGAAAGCACTAAGGTCAATTAGCCTGTCTGAAAATACAGAGGGACACCCCTTAGCCCAAATTTGGGGATTTAATCATTGGAAGTGTTTAAATTTACCCACTGTTTTGTGCAAAATATAGTAAGTAAGCAGATTTTTCATTACGAAAACAGAAAGGGGGCCCCACTTTAAAAATTGGGGCCCCATTCCCTCTCAAATTGGGAAAAAAACGATTTTTGATCAGTGGAAAATGAACTTTTACAAAAAAACCGCTGACCCTTTTACCACGGGAAAAAATTTTAACTTTTAATTGAAAAAAATGAATAAACCCATTTGATAAGTTGTTTTTTTAGAGCGTTTAGGTTTTGATGTAAAAAAAACCAACCCACAAGTTTCCAGACTTAAAACCCAAATTTTTTTTTGGACACTGTCAAATATAAAGAGGGACAGTTTTGGGGTTTTATTTTCCAGGGAAATTTTAAATTTCCACCACATCTGCCTAAAATTTAAATTCGAAAGGGTTTTTTTCGGACAAATAAAGCACAAAAAAAGACTCAGGAAGAATCCAGACTACGGATTTGCTATGATAAAACCCATACCAACAGTTGGCCAATAAATTCATTGAGGAAAAAAGTCGAAGAAAATTTTGAAAAACAAACCCTTTAAAACCCCCAAACCAGGAGCCCAAAAAAAATTTCTGAAACCATTTCCACAACTGTTTATAAAAAAGGCAGCGCACGGCAAATAAAGATGTACAAGCCCCTTAATGACGTCAAATGCCCGGGACCCTCACTACTGAGAAAGTTTGGAGACGGTTTAAAAAAAAATTTTCCCCAAACCCAACCCCAAAGGGCTGATTTTTCCCCAAAGCTTTTTTAAAAGGTAGGCCCTACAAAAAAATAGATAAATTTAAATTACCCCGTTCTTCTGGCCTAAAACCACATAAATCCCCAAAAGCCCTTAAAAAACCTTTTTCCTTTTTCAAATCAGTTTTAAATTTATGCAACATCCTCTCCCTTCTTACTTAAAGGGCTCCCCCCCTTAAATCCCCAAAATTTGAAGAAATCTAAAAAGTCCCTTCAAAAAAAACCCTTAAAAAAAAAGTTTCTATGGGGCCCAATCTTCAAGGTACTGTGAAAAAGAGGGGGATTTGAAACCCTTTTAACAGATAAAGCAAACAAGGAAATAAAAAGGCAAATTGCCTCAAGGATGGGGAATACAAATTCAAAGCAATTAAGGGAACTTAAAAAAGAAGATTTCCCTAAAGGAAATTCCTGAAGCCCAAAAAATATGCTGGGATTTAAATTTGGGAACACACGGGAAATACTTTGAGCCCTCAAAAGGGTAAACAAAAAATCATCATTACCTCACTAAACGAGTTTATTTCAGGGGAAACACAATTTTTTGACCCCCAAAAGGACTCGTCTAAAACCAATTCCCCAAAAAGGAAAAACCCTTATGCAAAAACAGGGAACCCAAAAAAGGATGGAAGAAAACTTGCCTTTTAGAAAGATCAAGAAATAAAATGAAATATCCAAGGATTTTTAAAGAAATTTTCAAAAATTTTTAAATTTCCCCCCAGAAAAATAGGCCCCAAGAGGAAAAATTACACATTCCATGTTTCGGATGCATAAACCCAAAAGGGTTAGGCGCTGTAGCTTACATGAAAAAATGCTAAAAGGAAGTACACTAAAAACTTCAAAGGCCAGGGTTCACCCCCCTTGAAGGGTCAAAAAATACCACAATTGGAACTGACAAAACTCTATGAAAGGTAAAAAATTTAAACTGCCCCATCTCAACAAATTTACTTAAACATCTCGCTATTGAAAAAACCTGATCTGGAGTGATAATGAAGCAATTTCCCCCCAATGGTTTAAAAAAATAATAAATAAGTTTGGGCTATATACAAACAGAGGCAAAATAAAAAAAATGCAGAGAAAATAAACTCTTTCCCACGTCCCTATCCCCAAAAAAATCCAGCGACAATTGTTTACGTGGGGTCCCACTCAAGAAATTTGGGGGATAATAAATTATGGGTCCACGACCGAACGGGCCCCTCTAATGAAAATAAAATGGGCCCCACAAAAAAACCACATTAGCCAAAAAAACATCTGCTTTTAACACAAGGGAGAAATAAGTTTGTAAATACTGCAACACAACAGAAATAGTCATTGAGGATCTAAAAACTCATTTTTGGGGAAACCCCCTTAAGAATTACAGCCCTTTTTCTTTAAATTCATTAAAGGGAAAAAAAACCTGATTATGAATATCTTGAAAAACCCCTTAAATACGGGGGAAAAAATAATACAGAAAAAGTTTTTTTTCTACAAATATAAATTTTCTAAAACACAAAATAAACCCCCAAAAAAAACCCGTCCTGATTTAATTTTTTTAGGACTTTATCTCGACTCCCGAAAAGATTATAAAATGTCGAGGGAAAATTTCCAAAAAATTTTTCACACATAAAAAACCATACAACCAATATTTTATCCCCCAAAAATCATTGGGTGACCAAAAAATTTGTGCAAAACGCCCCATAACATGTTACTGGGGGGTAGCTGACCCCTTTTTCATATAAAGACAATTTCCCACCCGGATTTCCTCAAGGTCGACAAATGTGAAAAAAAAAATAAGGGACTTTTTAATTGTCCACTAAAGAATACAAGTATGTCCCTTTTCCATCCACCTCCCCTACCCTCTGAAAGAGTTTGTCATACCTTCCCCTTTGAGGGGGACAGGTGGAAAATTACACTGGAAACCCAAAAATTTTTAACCAAAACATTTGACAAAAATTCCCATCAAGGTGTACATCGGGTTTTTTTACTTGCCTCAACAAGCCCCTAAAATCAAGGGGTACCACGGGCAGTCCCGCTGAAACCTTTTTTCAAATTATTCCGAAGTTTTCAGCCAAAAGGGGATGTCCCAGATTTAGATTTCCCGATAATGCAAAAACTTTGTTTCTGGTGCGCTTTTAAAAGCAAGGGTCTTTTTTTTCAACCAAAGTAAAAACAATCTGAAAACAAGCAGTTTTTCCCCTTTGGGAAAAAATTTTCCCCCTAAATCCCATGGCAAAGGGGGGAAATTTTTTGAAAGAATATCGGGCCCTTGTAAAACGTTTTTTTAAAAGGGAAAACTCCTTTATCGTCCCCCAAAAATCGACTTAAAAAAATTCCCTTTCAGTTTACTGAAAAAAAAAATAAAGGCAACAAAAGACCCCCTAACCCTTTTTTTACCCCGGGGGGGGTGGGGTCTGGACAATTTTGAAAAATTTTTGTCCACTCATTTACTCCAAGGGGAGAAATGCTCGAACCTGGGGTTTCCCCCCATGAATATAAAGAAAACTTTGAGATCCTACTTTTTTTCGAACCTGACAAATCAGACGTAAAATTTAAACACCTTTAAATTAAAATGATTGAACGTTGGGGGAAAAAATTTTGGGGAGAAGACAAACCCCTCATTAGAAACACTTCTATGGACTGGTGTTCCGAAAATCAAAAGTCCCTTTTGACCGGGGGATATAGTGAATTTTCGACAAGGGTGGTCCGAGGTCCCAATGGCCCCTTGGAAAAATTGTGACCATATACCTGAGCAAAAGGAATCACACGCAGTTGATGTTTTTTAAACAAAGGGTAGTGAATTTAAACACAAAAATAAACTATACCGGTTAGAATTTCACAGTTTTTAAAAAAAAATTATGAATTTTCCCCAAAACCACACAACCCAAAAATTGTTCAGAAAAGAAAAGCAAAAGTGGGGCGAGTGAGAAAATCCCAAAATTTAAAGTTAAAAAAAATGAAATTTCCCCCTCAAACGGGAAACCCCTGCCGCCCCCCCCCGTGGGGAAAATTTTTTTTCCCGGAGGGGGGGGAAACACCCCCTTCACCCCCTTTTTGCCCTGAGGGGGCCCCGCCCTCTCAGAAGGGGCAACGTCTTTTTTACTGCAAAAGTGAGTTTAAAATTTATCACAGATGCCGTAAAAGTAGGCCACGTGGGCAAGTGACCGCTGCCCTTGGGGAGTGTTGCAGAGTGGGATTTTTAAAAAAGAGACAGTACATCCCCTTACTTTAAACAGGACAAAATTTAAGGAAAATCCCCCCCCTCCCCACTTTGTTTCCATGTAAAGACTGGACATTGTTTTTCTATGCTTAAGACAGCAGAATCAAAAAATTCTGCTTTGCTTCATCGAGGAAGTGGGAAGGAAGCAAAAAAACAAAGGGCCCTTTTTTTTTTTTCTAGGGGAGGACGGGGGGGGCCTGTGGGGGGTTCAGATTACTTTTTTGACTCTACTGAAGTACACGGGGCGCCAGGAATAAACCAAAAAAGAAAGATTGTGGGGTTTGTGTGGGCAAAGTCTCTCATAAAACACAATAAACACTTAAGAGAATTTTGAAACAGCTTTTTTTAAAATGATAAGAATTTTGAAAATAAAGGGCAAATCTGTGGAAAAATAGTTTACCATTTGGTATTCCTAGACTATTGGGAAACGTGGACATCCAAGGGCACTTCCCGCTTCTATCAAGTCCCCCGATACCGTCAAGGTTTGAAAAAACACCCTACCACCCTAAAAAAGAGCAAGGTAGGTTTTCAAAAATTTTTTTGTAGTAAAGGGGGGCGCACAGTTCTTTGGGGGCCAAGGAAATTTGTAATCAACCAAAATTTGGCAAATTTAAGGGGGGGACTTTTGAGTCCACACAATAAGTTTGTCACCATCATAATAAATATGCATTAACCCCATAGGGGTAATTTAAATTTTAAAAATTATAAATTTTACACCCGTTGACTTCAACATTTCTAAAGACCTCTCTGCAGGGCGGCTGTGCAGCGATGAGTTTTTTTTCAAATTAAAGTGCAAACTTTTTAAAACTTAACTGGTAATCCCCTTTTCTCAACAAAAAACGAAATCACTGAGACAATAAAGTACCATTTCCACCAGGAATCAGACCCGGGGAAAGATAAAAGGAGTAGAGGGGGAGGAGGGGTTACACGCTCAAAAAAACCGTGGAAATTTAAAAAAACGGGAGGCATGGACAAAATTGGGAAAAAGGGAAACATAGACAACATTAAACTGGAGCACAAGGAACTTTGCAGTGTGAAAAATCCACCCCCAAAAACCCAAGAGGCCAAGAGAGGAAAAGAAAAGCAACAGAGCAAGGTGGACCAGGGGCTGAGAGGCGGGGAACCACTCGGCAAGAAAAGTTGCTGGTTGGGGGCGTTTTTTCAACCACGGGGAGTCGATGGGAAAATCTGAAGCCCACAGGGATCCAAAACATTGAGAGCCAAGATGAGGGTGTGGTCGGAAACCCTCATGCTAACATTTTAAGAACACTACCAAGAGAAGAGGGGGATGAATCACAAGACGGACCTTGATTTCCCCCTGAGCAGTTCAAGATACTGAGGACTCATATTGAGGGGCCCCCTAAAGCAGTGCCCAGGGGTTTCGTGCCTTAAATACAATGAATTACAATGGAAGAGTAACGGGATTAATGGGAAAAGCCGCTATAAAAGGTGGACTACATAGGTTTGAGGAATTCCTGCGGGAGGTTCAGGGGACAGAGAAAGGCGGGAAAGTCAAAATCGAAATGATTGAGTACAACAACAAAAGCAAGGAGCAGGGGAAAAGGGTTTGCCCCAAGAGAAACAGAAATAATAAAGCCCAAAAACGACTCCGGGTTTTACCCGGGTTTAAGGAGGCAAAAAAAATACACTAGAAAAAGGAAAAAATACAAAGGGGAAAAAACCCCGGAAAATAAAGATAGCGAAGAGGCAGGAAGGATGCCGGAAAGGGAGAGAGGCCCCTACATTGAAAAAAAACATACATCAAAAGCCAAGCGACCTGAAACTGCTGTAAGCCACATCAGGGGGAAAAAACCAACATCAAAGACCAGGTATCAGGCGGGGAAAAGGTGGGGAACTCACAAAAAAACAATCACGAGGAAATGTGAGAGCTCAACGGAATTTAATTAAGAAGGAGCAGAGATGCGGCGTGCCAAAACCCCAAAATCTTCAATACACCCTTAAAATGGGCAATTTCCTGAATTCGAAAGGGGGAAATGTAGTTCCCATTTTTTAAAAAAGAGACGAAAAGGGTACAAAACACAGACTATTTCACGACGTGTAAGTTGAAAAATCATGGGAAAAGATTTCAGGGGGAGAGTGGGAGCACTGGAAAACAGAAAAATTTATAAATGATAACCAGCATGGATTCATGGAAGGCAAATCCTGTGTCACAAACCTTCGGGGGTTTTATAAAAAGGGTAAAAAAAGTAAGACACGGGAAAGGGGGTTGATTCCCTTTTCCCTGGTCTGCAGGAAGGCCTTCGACATTTTCCCTCACAAGAGATTTGCAAAGCTGGGGGTAAAATTTATAACAGGGAAGGGGCCCGCAAAGGATAAGAATACATGACAGGGAGGCAACAACAAGGCATGGTACTGAAAGGTACACATGGGGCCTGTACCGGGGTCCCCAGGGGCGTCCTAGGACCAGTGCTATTTTTGAAAGGAATATCGATGGAAGGAATTGCCCTGTTCACAATGAATGAATTAAGAAACAATAAATCAGATGAGGGTCAGCCCGGGCACAAAGGCAGGACAGGCTGGTCCAGCAAATGGCTTTAGAATTCAAACCCGCCAAAACAAAATCATGAAGATTGGGAAGACAAACAAACTGGCAGAAAAGTATAGGCAGGGGGACAAAGACTGCAAAACCTTCCAAGAGAAAAATCTTGGGGTGACCTAATCCAGCACGCCTGAGGGGACACTCAACAGATAACTGCTGCAGCAATAGGCACCTGGGGCAAAATCTCTCTGCTGGCGGCCACTTTGTAGGAGTGGGTGGTCCGTGGGCTAAGGATCTGTAGTTTCGTCACCAGAGGGAGACCAACAACAGGGTTTTTGGTCCTTGGCTGTAGGTTGTTTTTTTCCACACCCACACACACACAATACAGTGGGGCCCCCCCCATACCGATTTTAATCCGGGAAGAGGGGTAAAATTTTTATGCGAAATAATCTAGTGAATGAATTTTTCCCATAAGAAATAATGGAATAAAATTAATCCGTGAAGACCCCCAAAAGTATAAAAAAAATTTTTTACCACATAAATTTTAAATTTTTAATACCCAAATTTAAAAAGGCATGCACATTTACATGACACTTACTTTTATTGAAATCTGGTGATATTAGGGGGATGGGAGGGGGGAGAGAGGTTTGGTTTTTAAAGGGGAATCCCCTTCCATTAAACTTGAGGTGTCGGCCCCTTTTCTGGGGTTTTCCCTTCTTCTTTTAATGCCACTGGGACCATTTCAGAGCAGGGGATTTCTTTCGCACAAAACTGTCCTTATGGCCTGTACTCTCGTTCCTTTATGTTTTTCCCCTAAAGTTTTTTTCAAAAAATGTCAGTGTACGGTTGCCCACGGCTTGCAATAGCGTGTGAGGGTTTTCATCAAAAAAGGTTTCACTTCAACCCACTTTGCACACATTTCCTTAATCTTTGTAGTCCCAACTTTTTCAATTTCTCTTCCCCCCTCTGAACCAGTTTCCTCAGGTCTGGCCTCTTGCTCTTAATTTAAATCTTCAGCTCATCAGGGTTGTTTTTCATTGTCCTCCTCCACCAACTTTCCACATCCCCCCACTAACCCCCAAACCCCCAAGGCTTTCCCAAGCCAAAATGGTTTTCCCCAATGGCATAACCCCTTCGGGGTTAGCCTCAAACCCTTCAAAAATCCCTTTTGTCTACACTTTCTGGCCACAGTTTTTTTCCCAAGCAGAGTTCAAGTTTTCCCTTTAGTCACCCCCCCAAGCCTTCCCTATAAGGTTTACAAATTTAGGATTTAAATGCCTCCCCAAAAAACTCCTTAGAGTAGTGAGTTTCTGAGGTCACACAAAGCACCTTTCAAACAAGCTTTTTTGTACATTTTTTAAAGTTTGCAAAAACCCTGCTGGTCCATGGCTGCGGGAAAGGGAGTGTATTGGAGGCAAAAACTTCCCCTTAATGAAGTATGTCCCCAAAAGTCCTCTGCCAGCTGTAGGATGACCGGGGGCTTTCAAACACCGGAGGCACTTAAGTTCTAATTTTTTTTCATTTAGGAATCTTTCACAGGGGGGCAAATGCGGGGTGTAACCAGTTATGAAAAAGTCCTATGACCCATCCTTACTGTTTCCCCCCAAAGCACACACCAAATTATCCTTGAGGCATTTTTTGCCTGAACGCTCGGGGGAGTTTCAGAGTGAAACTAAAAAAAGGTTTAAATTTTTGAAATCCCCTAGCTTTGGGAACACATAAACAAAGTAACCCTGTTTTTCATAGGCTTAGTCCTGGGAGTGCCTTTTCCTAGAGTAATGTAGGTCCGTTTGGGCATTTTCTTCCAAAACGGGCCTGTTTCATCAAAAATTAAAACTGTTGGGTTCTCCTTCAGTTATTATCCTTGAATTCATGCACATATTTTCAGCCCTTTGTGGTCCGAACTGGCACCCTCACCTCCCCTTATCACATATGTACCCCACTACGTTTTTTAAAACTCTCAAACCAACCTTTGCGGGGTTTAAAATTCACTCACATCAGCACTAGTTCGGGGCTTTTTTTTAATTAAACCCCTGATGCAATTTCCTAGCCTTTTCGTTTACGCTTGAGAGATGCTATCTTGCTACTGTTTTTCTTTACCCACCCCAATAAGGTCTCTAAACACTTCCATCACTTGGATCTTTGTTTCGAAAAACATTTAAACCCTTTTGGCAAGAACAGTTTTCCTTGATTCCCTTTTTCGGGTGCCCAAAATAGTGCAGGTTGATTGGGGGTTTCTTGTACCCCTGACCAGGTCGGCGATACGCACTCCACTTTCATACTTATCAATGATCTTTTTCTTCATTTCTATTGGAATTTCACCCTTTTTGGGGTTTTTGGGTTTGGGCATAAACTTTCTTGGGCCCATTCCCATTATTTTCCAGAAACAGCACCGAAAACACGTAATAATACAAAAATTTTCCGATTGTATGCTTGGATTTTTCCGGGAGGGGGGCTGGTAAACAAGGGCACGGACGGCAATGTGGGCGCTGAGGGCGCACTTTGGGGACCGTCTCGGAAAAAAACGTGAGGGGTTTTTAAGCGGTAGCGCGGAAAAAATTTTTGCGATTAAAGCAAGGGGTATGCGATTAATCGCTATGGGGGCCCATCGTATCGGGGGTCCACGTATTGCAAAAAACCACGTGAAAAATAACAAATTCCAAAAGCTTTCGTGACTTCACATTATCAAGGCTAATGTGGTACACGAAAAACGTTGGGGAATTTTGTTATCTTTCCTGGTTGTTTTTGGCTTTTCTGAAAACCTGTTTACTGGTTTTTTTATAAAAAAATTTTTTATAAAAAATAATATATATATATATATATATTATATTTAATATATAAAATATATATATATATATATATATTTAAAAATACATGGCCCTCAATAATCTCCATAATCCCTTCCCGGAAGTGGGACATTATCGAAATGGCGATTTTCGAATCAATTTTCCCCCCAAGAAATAATTTAAAATTTAATTTTTCGTTCCAAAACCCAGAAGTATCAACAAAAAAATTTTTTTTTCCTAAAAGATAGATTTACATGCACAAAAAATGAACTCAACATGACAGTTACCTTTTGAAGGGGTTGTTGATAATGGAAGACAGGGGGGAGGGGGAGGAAGAGAGGTTATTTGGGGTGGGGAAACCCCCCCCAAAGGACTCAGGGCACTAAAAAAAATGTAAAAAGAAAAATTGGTAAAAGGGGGATTGAAAAATGGGAAAAGTCTGCCCAGTAGGGTACGAAGCTAAAACTTTGGGGGAGTTCAAATTCAGGCTGGAAAATACACGAGGGGGAAGGGGGTTTATTTGATCGGCTTTCACCTGAGTTATTGCTTTGGGGGCATTTGTTCTTTAGTGGTTGGTTTTGTGAAGGACCACCTGTATGGGCCAACGGGTTATTGCATGTTCCCCCTTTCCCTGTTCTAAAAACTATACTTGGGTAGTTTTTAAATTTTTGGTTGGTAAATACCGGTGAAAGAGGTTGTTTGATTGGACTTGCACCGAGTTATTCTTGGGTACATTGTTCTGTTAGGGGTTGGATTTTTGAAGGACCGGCAGTTTGGGCCCCCGCAGCCGTCCAGTGTTCCTACTTTCTTAATTTTTATTTAACATCACACTTACCCGTAGGGTGATCGAGGGTAGGACCTTGGGGAGTTTTTAAAAATATTTGGAAATATACGAGTTTTGGGGGCTTTTTTTGATTTGTGTCATTGGGGGCGGGAGTAAATTCTTGGGGGCTAGGGTGGAGGGCATTTTGATAAGGGCCGCTTTTATGGGCCCCTAACCTGCAGTGTTCTCAACGTTATGTTTTTATGGCTATTTGTTTGTGTGGAGGAGGGAGGGGAATTTATTTTTAGAGAATATGACATAATTCAACCTAGGTTATTTATCTATCACAAATTTAATTTAAAATTACATAATAAACATATTTTAAAACAGAGAAACATGGAAAATACCTAAATGAATAAAATAAATCATTTCGTATGTCCCGGGGGTGTTGTGTTGGTTGTTTGGGATCAGGCCACTGAGTTAACCTCCCTAATGGTGGTGAACGCAGCTGAGTCGGCGGGGGTTTTGTAGCCCTAATAACTCCAAAAAAACATTGGGGGATTGGTAGAATCGCTGAACCACAAAGAAGGAACCCCCCTACCACCTCACTATACCTTCACCACATTACAACTGTTTTCCCACCATCATACTCCTTTAACCATCCTACTCCTTCAAGATTTTAAAATAAAATAAGATAAAAAAGAAAGTTTCGTTCGGATTTTTAACCCCCGGGGGGTTTGCCCCCAGGATAACCCAAGAAAGTCAGTGCGTCATCGAGGACTGTCTAACTTATTTTCCCTTGGGGTCCTTTTCTTGTCCCCCCGATGCGACCCACCCACCTAACACCCCGGTACCTATTTGCGCTAGTAAAGCAAAAGTGTAAGGAAACGTTGGGAATGTTTCCACCCGCCGGGAATCAAACCCGGCCCTCCTGTGTAACGGGGAGTTAGCCCCAGGCCCCCGGCCCCCATCACTATACCCTTTTACCACCACATACGCCTTCACACCATTTATTTTTTTATTTATTTATTTTATTTATTTATAAATTTAGCATACATAAAGAGTAAAAAAAAAAAATACAGATAAGCACATGCCAAAGCCACTTATACTATCATAGAAATTAGGGGCTGGCTTAAAATTAACTTAAGTTTAAACTAAGCAATGATGAAATCAGTGATAAACATTATTGTAAACAGATAACTATAAAATACAAATGAGTATTACAAAGACAGGTCATATGGTTGCATGCATTGCTGTTCATTCAGGTAGGAAATTTAAAAAAAAAAAAAAAAAAAGTTATGTTTAACATTTGTGTGATATAATTGTGAGTAACATTTAGGATATACAATTTATATGGTTCAGTTATTCAGTATTTATTTGGTTTTGAGTGAGTAAGTGAACTTTGAGAAGAGACTTGAATTTATAAACAGGTAGTGTTTCTTTTAATTTACAGGTAATGAATTCCAGATTTTAGGCCTTTTATGTGCATTGAGTTTTTGCATAGCGTGAGATGGACACGAGGAACATCAAAGAGTGATCTGTGCCTTGTGTTATGGTCATGTGTTCTGTTGAGGTTGGCAAGGAGATGTTTGAGGGGAGGGTTAATATCAGAGTTAAGTGTTCTATGTATGTAATAAGTGCAATAATAGTATGGATGTTTTGTATGGTGAGTAGGTTTGAGTGTTTTGAATATTGGTGGAGGTGTGCTTCCTGTAGTGAGAATTTGTTATCATTCTAACTGCAGCCTTTTGTTGGGTAATTAGTGGTCTGAGATGGTTAGTTGTTGTTGAGCCCCATGCACAAATTCCATAGGTGAGATAGGGGTAAATAAGAGAGTGATAAAGGGCCAGGAGGGCTGACTGTGGAACAAGTACCGTATCTTCGATAGTATGCCTACAGTCTTGGAAATTTCTTAGAAATTTGTTGTATATGTGTATGAAATTTGAGTCTATTATCGAGGTGGATTCCTAAGAATTTTCCCTCTGTTAGCTTTGTGATAAGTGATCCGTTTATTGTTATGTTAAGAGCTACATCTGTAGCTCTGCTACCAAACTGAATGAAGTAGGTTTTGTCAATGTTTAATGTAAGTTTGTTAGTCCTCATCCAGGTAGATATTTTCTGTAATTCGGTGTTTACAGTATTGACTAGCGTGACTGGGCCCCGGTGAGAGAAGACGTATGTAGTGTCATCTGCAAAAAGTGTGGGTTTGAGTAATTGCGAAGCATTTGGTAGGTCATTTATGTATAGGAGAAAGAGAAGAGGGCCAAGGACACTTCCCTGTGGGACACCAACTGTAATTGGTTGTGCGGAAGAGCTTGCTCCATTTGCGTACACATATTGGCTTCTGTTGCTGAGGTAAGACTTGAGGTAGTTGAGGGAGTGCCCTCTAATACCATATGTGACAATTTTACGTGGAGCAAGTCATGGTCAACTGTATCAAATGCTTTACGTAAGTCAATGAAGATCCCAGTGGGACTTCTTTTTTCTCTATTGCAGTGTATATATGTTCTAGCATGTGTATAATATTATCATTAGTATTTTTATTAGGCCTGAATCCAAATTGGCAGGGGTTGAGAATGTTATGGGAGATGAGGTAGGAGTAGATTCGTTTATGAATTAATTTTTCGAAGATTTTTGAGAAGGGTGTAAGTTGGATATTGGCCTATAGTTATTCAACTCGTTTGGTCTCCTCCTTTATGAATCGGGGTGACCTTGCTATTTTGAGAACTGTAGGGAAGGTGGAGGATTCAATAGGATTTGTTAAAGAGTGTTGCAATGATTGGTGATAGTACTTGTGACGCTTTTTTGATAATAAAGGGTGGACAGATAGTCACTATGAGATAATATTGGTTTAGGAGTAAGATCTGATTTGTAATATTAAATAAGTTGAGCAGTTTATTGCACAATAAAAAGTAAAATAAAAAATGAGGTTGTTGTACTAGCTAGCAAAAGATAGTTTGGTACTTGCAAAAAAGTAATTGGAATATACAGTAATTGCACACACAATAAGAAGTGACTAAAAAAACAAGTAGTGGTAGACAAAAATAAATGGACAGGTATTTGTATTTTTCTACAAACTTTTTCATAAATTATGTGTTTCTCACATTCTTTACCAAAGGGCTGGCACTAGAAGCTTTATTTGGAGCCATGGTAGCTTATTTAGCACTTGCAAGCACTAAAATTAATGGAATATTATGAAATATTTCGTAGGAGCATGTGAGGGGACCGTCACTCACTGGTAAACAATGGCACACTGGCTGGGAAGGAAAGGCCGACGTGGCTCAGAGCGTGAGTACACGTCCAGGACGAAGGACTATTAGGACTATTAGCGAGTTACCGGACCATTTGCGAGCCAATATTTTGACGATAAAACAGGACTATTTCCGAAATGGACAACTTTCAGGCCGGACGATTATTGAGGGACCACTGTATATATATATACAGTATACCGTCATTTAGCACGAGTTTATTTGGCACGATTTGGGTATAGCACGATTGAAGAATTGCGGCACAATTTTATGTAACATGTTGTATGATGAGTTTAATTAACATGGTTCAGTTTGTGGGAAGGAAAAAAAAAAATTCCCTTTTCTCAAGCGGCCGCCTTGTTGTGGTTCAGCTGGGGAGACCTCCCACCGTCCCCAGACACCCCCCCCCCCAGACACCACCCCACCATCACTTGACTGACTTACTGAATCACTTGACTGATTTACTGAATGACTTGACTGACTTACTAAATGACTTGAGACTTATTGAATCACTTGACTGACTTACTGAATCACTTGACTGACTTACTGAATGACTTGACTGACTTACTGAATGACTTGAGACTTATTGAATCACTTGACTGACTTACTGAATCACTTGACTGACTTACTGAACGACTTGACTGACTTACTGAATGACTTGAGACTTATTGAATCACTTGACATACATAATGAACGATTTGAGTAACTTACTGAATCACTTGACTGACTTACTGAATCACTTGACTGACTTACTAAATCACCTGACTGACTGAACAACTTGACTGACTTACTGAATGACTTGACTAACTGAATGACTTGACTGACTTACTAAATGACTTGACTGACTTACTAAATGACTTGACTGGCTTACTGAATGACTTGACTGACTTACTGAATGACTTGACTGACTTACTGAATGACTTGACTGACTTACTGAATGACTTGACTGACTTACTGAATGACTTGACTGACTTACTGAATGACTTGACTGACTTATTGAATGACTTGACTGACTTACTGAATTACTTGTCTGACTTACTGAATTACTTGATTGACTTACTGAACAACTTCACTGACTGAATGACTTAAAGTTAGACACTCCAGTACAACCATCAACTTCAGTACCAGAACCTCTACCATCCACCTCAGCCCAGTAGGACCACAACATAACTCTCCACTTTCTTCGCAATCATCCACAAACACCAGCACCCACAATTTAAATTAAGAAATACCATTAGTTCTGTTAAATTTGTAGTCTTAAGCTGTAAAAACAACATAATACAACATAACAATGAACTACAATTACATTTTCACTTTTATATTTGTAACATAATAGACTCAAATTTCATACACATATACAACAAATTTCTAAGAAAATTTCCAAGACTGTAGGCATACTATCGAAGATACGGTACTATGCTCCACAGTCAGCCCTCCTGGCCCTATATCACTCTCTTATTTACCCCTATCTCACCTATGGAATTTGTGCATGGGGCTCAACAACAAGTAACCATCTCAGACCACTAATTACCCAACAAAAGGCTGCAGTTAGAATGATAACAAATTCTCACTATAGGCAGCACACTCCACCAATATTCAATACACTAAACCTATTCACCATACAAAACATTCATACTTATTACTGCACCTATTACATACATAGAACACTTAACTCTGAAATTAACCCCTCCCCTCAAACATCTCCTTGCCAACCTCAACAGAACACATGACCATAACACAAGGCACAGATCACTCTTTGATGTTCCTCGTGTCCATCTCACACTATGCAAAAACTCAATGCACATAAAAGGCCCTAAAATCTGGAACTCATTACCTGTAAATATAAAAGAAACACTACCTGTTTATAAATTCAAGTCTCTTCTCAAAGATCACTTACTCACCCAAAACCAAATAAATACTGAATAACTGAACCTTATAAACTTGTATATCTTAAATGTTTCTCACAATTATATCACATAAATGTTAAAACCTAAAACCCAATCTAACTTTATTATTTTTTAAATACACTACCTAACAGAATACTCCATTCTACTGAATGTACAACAATGCATACAACCATATGACCTGTCTTTGTAATACTCACTTGTGCTTTATAGTAATCTGTTTACATTAAAGTTTTATCACCGATGTCATCATTGCTTAGTTCATCTTAAGTTAATTTTAAGCCAGCCCGTAATGCTATGCATAGTATAAGTGGCTTTGGCATACTGCTCTTTTCTGTATTTTTTGTACCTCTGTATGTGTGCACAAATTTTTAAATAAATAAATAAATAAATAAATAAACATGTGGAGGGGTAAAAAAAAGTTGTTTGGCTTTTTTTGGGACTCACAGGAACGTAACCCTATTTTTCGCATAAGTTCTTCAGTTCATCTAACACGGTTTTACCTAACACGGTGTTTTCAGGAATGTAACTACGGTGTTAAATATATATACAGTGGACCCCCGGTTAACGAACTTTTTTCATTCCAGTAGTATGTTCAGGTGTCAGTACTGACCGAATTTTTTCCCATAAGGAATATTGTGAAGTAGATTAGTCCATTTCAGACCCCCAAACATACACGTACAAACGCACTTACATAAATACACTTACATAATTGGTCGCATTTGGAGGTGATCGTTAAGCGGGGGTCCACTGTATATATATGTGGTTTAAAGCATCATGTGGTTCTCGCTTACCATGAGGCAGGCCAGTACAACATGGGTTCGAATCCTTGGCTAGCGCAGTGTTGTTATTGATCAATACCACTCGTTCGTGGTTACAATAATATATATATATATATATATAATATATATATATATTTTATTATATATATATATATATATATATATATATATATACAGGAAGGCCCCGCTTTACGGCGTTTCACTTTACGGCATTCCGCTAATACGGACATTTCAAATTATGACCAAAACTCGCTATACGGCTCCCCCCACCTGACTTTCTAATACGGTCACCGTGCCCCACCTGTTTGTTTACATTCCCCATGAGCTCAGTAAGCAATAAGTCTCTCCATTTTTGTCTGGAAACTCCAAAATTTCAAATTGTTTTTAAAAGTTATTTCATTTTTTTATATATACTCTGATAATTATACTTATGTATACCTGTACCTAAATAAACTTACATACTCTGCTGGCATGCAGGTACACATTAAAATTGGTAAGTGTCTTATGTCTCCAGACGTCATATTAGTAATGATAATAATAATCATCGAGTCATTTAAATGTCGTATATTACGTTAATATACACATTTTCATTAATCCATCCATGATATTTTTTTCAAAATTATATAATAAACACGATGCATAACATATAAATAAGATAAAATACACCCACAGTAGAATAAATAAACATAAATGTGAGATGTGGTAGCAGACGACTTGCACAAGTGACGCCATATTAGAAATGAAAAATAATAATAACAATACTCACCGAGTCTCATTAAATGTCGTATATTACGTTAATATACACATTTTCATTAATCCATCCATGATATATTTTTTTTCAAAATTATATAATAAACACGATACATAACATAAAAAGATGATAAATACACCCCACAATAGAATAAATAAACATAAATATAAGATGTGGGAGCCACATAACTTGTACAAGTGACGGCAAGAATAACATTTTCTCTAATCTAACATAAGAGAAAATGTGTTACTGGGGGTAACTGTAGAAAATTATTCCTTTCGTATGTATGTAAGTAAGTTTATTCAGGTATACACAAATATAGTTACATAGATTATCATACATAACAACATACGTGTAGAGAACCTAGGATAACCAAAAAAGTCAGTGTGACTTATTTCCATTGCCTTCACTCAGAGCTTCATTTCTTCTCAAAATGATGTTACATGAGAAGGGGAGTGTTCTTCTTTATTAATTCTACCGTATCAATGTAGAGACAACTGTACACAATGTAACTTGTACACAAACCAGACGTGTACACTTCGTTTGTTTACAAAACTTACGTTCGCCTGGTTTGTTTACATAACTCTGCGCCTGTCCCCTCTCATGTACTCATTCTTTCTCTCTCTCATTTATTCGTTTTATCTCATTTACTTACTCCTGACCCTACAATTAAGACTACAAATATTTTAAGGTAAGTAATGAGTGAACTGTATATACATTTTATCGCTCTGGGATGCTTAAATATCATAGAATAGTATGTGTGGGTGGGGTGGCCTGGTAAGGTAGCCTGGCTATTACCATACATACCACACTTGATTTCTTATAATAAATACTACTTGTCTCACCCTAGATTAAGACTATAAATATTTTAAGGTAAGTAATGAGTGCACTATGTGTGTATTGTACTTTTTTATTGTTTTTTGATGCCTGGTTCTATTGCTAACTTAATATATGTTAGTGTAAACTTGTTATCTAGTGTTTGTATGCATTTATAAGTGGAAAAAAAGGGTGTTCCACTTTACGGCGGTTTCCGCTTTATGGCGGTAGCCTGGAACCTAACCTGCCGTATAAGTGGGGCCCTCCTGTATATATATATATATATATATATATATATATATTATATATATATATATATATATATATATATATATATATATATATATATATATATATATATACACACACAGTGGACCCTCAAATTTATATATATATATATATATATATATATATATATATATATATATATATATATATATATATATATATATATATATTATTGTAACCACGAACGAGTGGTATTGATCAATAACAACACTGCGCCAGCCAAGGATTCGAACCCATGTTGTACTGGCCTGCCTCATGGTAAGCAAGAACCACATGATGCTTTAACCCTTTGACTGTTTCCGACGTATAAATACGTCTTACGAGCCAATGTTTCTGACGTATTTATACGCACAAATTCTAGCGGCTTCAAATCGCGCGCCAAAGGCCTGGTAGGCCTACACGGGAGAGAATGGGTCTCAGTGGTCGGTGTGCACCCTGTGAAAAAAATCTGGGACCTAGCGGTGCATTGTGGGAACGCCATGTTGTCAGTCCATTTTCACCATGCCTCTCGGTAAGAAGTTCCTCACTCCTCGGCGGATTGGAGGTCTTTTGTTCCCAAGTGATAGCTCTAACAGCGATGAAAATGTCAGTGACAGTGAATTCAAGGGTTTTCAAGTGAGTGTTACCGAAAAAAGTGCCCAGGATAACGTAAATAGTGACAAAACCCAGATGACCCACAACCTTCGACCTCTGGTGCTGTGCCGGCTTGTTCACATTCACCTTCGCCTGTACCAGGACGAAAGAGGAAACTATTTGGTCGTGTACAACACCCTGATGATAGCAGTGATAGTGATAGTGATTTCAAGGTCATTGAAAGCAGTTCTAGTGACAGTGAGAGTGAATATTCCCCAGTGAAGCGCCAGTATGTACGACGTAGCATGCGGTCTGGTAGTGTTTCATATGTTGTTCCAAGGGGAAGGAGAAACTCTGGGAGCACATCCCGTGGCCCAACACCACGACCTGATAGTGAAGATGACGATATTGTAACGATGGGTATGAATGGTGACAGTGAGGGAGGAGGCAGTGGTGGTGATAGTGAGGGTGGCACGGCCCATGTGGCACCATCACCGGGCCACGCTACTAGCCACGCGGCTGACTCAGCAGAACAACCAGCCTCACCCTACCCCACACTGCACAACCTGCACCACCACAACCTGCACAGCCACAACCACAGCCACAACCACGGTACAATATCCAGACCCCACCAGCAGACCGCATCTGGGATTGGCAGGACGGTGACGAGTTTGTTCCCAGTCCCCATGACTTTGATGAAACACAAAGTGGAATAAAGCCATCTTGTCCACTTGGGAACAATGCCAGTGAACTGGACTGCTTTGAGTTATTCTTCGATGAACCCCTGATGGACATCATTGTCAGGGAAACCAACACATACTATGAATACACCATGGCAAATACAATTCTCTCACCAAAATCACGGCTACACAAGTGGAAGGAGACAACTGTGGCAGAGATGTACCTGTTTTTTGCCACAATAATGCTTATGCCACATGTGTATAAGCACACTGTCACCACATACTGGACAACAGATCGCTGATTTCAACTCCAGGTTTTAGTGACATTATAGGTGTCAATCGTTTCCTGATACTGTTGCGTATGTTACACTTTTCAGACAAAACCAGGCCTGACAGAAGCGACAGGTTATATAAGATAAGAAATGTGTTTATGTACCTGAAACAAAAGTGCTGCATGTATTTTTATCCCTTCAGGAAGCTTGTTATTGATGAGTCCTTGATTTTATTCAAAGGAAGACTCTCATTCAAGCAATATATACCAAGCAAGAGGAAACGCTTTGGTATAAAGCTATTTGTACTGTGTGATTGCAGAAGTGGTCTTGTTTTAGATATTATTGTGTACACTGGCAGTAATACTTTGAGAGATACCATGAAGTTATTGGGTATCTCTGGTGATGTGGTTCGAACAATGATGGAACCATATCTTGGTAAGGGGCATATGTTATTTACTGATAACTGGTACACAAGCCCCTTACTCAGTGATTTCTTGCGAGTGAACTTGACAGACGTGTGTGGCACAGTGCGTGGTAATCGCAAACATATGCCAAGGTTCGACGCTGGCACTCGCAGAGGTGAGGTGCAAGCCTTTGCTGCCAATGACATCATGGCATTTCGGTGGCATGACAAACGTGATGTCACATTGTTGACATCAGTTCACACAAACGAAATGGTACCCAGTGGCAGGGACAACAGAGAGACCAATGACCCATTCTAAAGCCTGCAGCTGTCTGGACTACAACCTCAATATGCGCTTAGTGGACAAATGTGACATGCAGATTGGGTTTGCAGACTGTGTACGCAAGAGTTATAAGTGGTATATCAAACTTTTTTTCCATCTTGTTGATATCTCTATGCTAAATGCTTATAACATATACAAGTTGAAGACCAACAAAACACCAAAATATGGTGAATTTTGCCTGTCAGTAATCAGACAAATAATTGCAAAGTACAAAGGAGCAACTCCTGCAATAGACCAGCGCCCACAGACGTCATCTCGTTTGAGGCCTGGTGATCACTACCCCATACAACTGCCTCCTACTACTGCCAAGAAAAATGCTCAGAAGAGGTGTTATGTATGTATGCATACCACAAAACGCCCACAAACACGCAGAGACACTCGTTTTATGTGTGAGGAGTGTGAAGTGCCCCTCTGCATTATACCCATGTTTCAAAGAGTTCCACAAGCTGCAGCAGTTCTAGGAACGTGGTTAGTGACTGTACATATGTATATATATTATGGAACACTAGTAATAAACATTGTTTTGTATTGTTTGTTTGTGTAAACAAAGTGTATACACAAACTAATAGTGATAAAGTTTGTTTCTGTTATTGTGTTGTAAATAATGAGTGTATATTTGAACAATGCACCTTACATTGGTCTCACAGGCCACATAAGTTACCTGGAAAAGAAAAATATTGAAAAATGCAAGAAACCTTTGAATTAGAGTAAATAAAAGAATACCGGGTGGGCGGCAGTCGCCGCTGTTGCCGTACGCACGTCAATTTCTGCAAACTTTGCGGCTCTATATCTCGGTAAGTACTGATGGCAAAATTTTTTTTTTAGGCTTAAAACACTAGTAAAAATATTCCTAACATTTTCATAAGAAAAAATAATTTTTTTTTTTTCGAATATTTGGCGACATAGAATGACAGTTTCAGAGAGGGCCCTGAAACAGTCAAAGGGTTAAACCATAGGACCCCCCCCAACCCTACAAGAATGGCGCAGCCAGCTGTTGGGCCACCATCCGAGGGCATACGTGTCTTGCCAGAGGCACGCTTATATTACATTAACGCCCCTCCTTCAGAGTGCAGACACTGTACCTCCCATCTCCAGAAATCAAGTCCTGCCTGCCGGTTTCCCTGAATCTCTTCGTAAATGTTACCTTGCTCACACTCCAACAGCATGTCAAGTCCTAAAAAACCATTTGTCTCCATTAGCTCCTGTCTAACACGCTCATGCATGCTTACTGGAAATATAAGCCTCTTGCACACAAAGCCTCCTTTACCCCCTCTCTCCAACCTTTCCTAGGCCGACTTCTACCACGCTTTCCCTCCATTACAGATATATATACTCTGGAAATCATTCTATTTCGTTCCAGCCTCTCTACATGCCTAAATCATCTCAGTAACGACATGTTGCCCTCAGACACGACATCTCCACTGCCTCCAGCTTTCTCCTTCTTGCAACATTCACAACCCATGCCTCACACCCATATAAGAGCGTTGGTATAACTATACTCTCATACATTCCCCTCTTTGCTTTCATAGATAAAGTTCTTTGTCTCCACAAACTCCTCAGTGCACCACTTACCTTTCATCCTCTCGTCAATTCTATGATTTACCTCATCTTTCATAGACCCATTTGCTGATACGTCCACTCCCAAATATCTGAATACATTCACCTCCTCCATACCCTCTCTCTCCAGGTTGATATCCAATCTTCCATTACCGTATTTATTTTTTGTTATCCTCATTACCTTACTCTTTCCTATATTCGGAATTAATTTCCTTCTTATACATACACTACCAAACTCATCAATCATCCTCTGTAACTTCTCTTCAGAATCTCCCAAAAGCACAGTGTCATCAGCATAGAGCATCTGTGGCAACTCCCACTTTGCGTTAGATTCTTTATCTTTTAACCCCACACCACTTGCCAACACCCGAGCATTCACTTCTCTGACAACTCTGTCTATAAATATGTTGAGCAACCATGGTGACATCACACATCCCTGTCTAAGGCCTACTTTTATTTGGAAATAATCCAACTCTCACCTACTTACTCTAACTTGAACCTCACTATCCTCGTAAAAACTCTTCACTGCATTCAATAACCTACCTTCTATTCCATACATTTGCAACATCTGCTGCATTGCCCCCATATCCACCCTATCATACGCCTTTTCTGAATCCATAAATGCCACAAAAACCTCTTTACCTTTATCTAAATACTATTCACCTATATGTTTCACTGTAAACACTTGTTCTGAACCTATAAAGCTAATAATTGGTCTAACTGGATTACCTGGTTTGTGCTTTTTTATTTATCCATACATATAGGGTAGAGATGGATTAGTGGAAGTAAATTGTTTGATTAATTCATCTTTGCCTTTCAGTAGAAGTTTTATTGTTTTATTGAAATTGCTGTTAACGGTTTCTAAGGGATTCTTTCTAAGTTTAGAATAGGTTTCAGTATCATCTAAGAGATTATTCATTTTATCTGGGTAATCATTTTCTTTCATAATTACTATTGCATTTATTTTGTCTGCGTTAGTAAGGCGCAAATTTTTATTATTATTAAGTGTATCATAAGACTTAAAGAATCTTTGAGGGCAATTGGGAATGTTTGGTTTTAACATAGAGCTATATACCATTCCTTTACTAATATTAATTTCATCAGTGGATAAATCAGAAAATTTTTCAAAGATACAAAAGACTTTTGCAATTTCAACATCATTAAGTTTTATTGAAGTTGCAAAACTTAGACCAAAACCTAGAGCAGCAGTTGTATTTTTATCTAATATTTCATTTCATAAGTTAATTACAAAACTGTTATTAGCATGCTTTGTCCAATCACTGTTTTCAATTAAAATTTCAATTTTCTTTGTAGTTTGTTTTAGAGTTCATTACAAATTCTTCTGAGTTTATTATAACAATGATCTAACATACTGTGTTTCCATTCTGATGGAATGACCTGATTAAAAGAGTATTTTTTGTTTCTCGTTATTTTGAATACGTACTTCTCCTGTATTTTAGTAATTTCATTATGTTTCTGAAGAACAATTCTCATAAAATCATCAAAAGGACGATCTCTCATGTCAAGGATGATAGTTGGTAAAAGAAATTTGGGCAAAACTTATTCATACAAGCTGTTTTTCTTTAAATTAAGTCGAATTTTTACCTTGTGGGACTTGATCAGTGTAGGAGAAAACTGGAAAACAAAAGAAATATGATTTGGAAAACTTACCGAGAACATTCTGAAGAGTTGTGTGGTATCCATTAATGCAATAAGATCACAGTAAACTGTAAACTGAATAGGTCCCACAAGTTGAAAATTCGACTTAATTTTTTAAAAAACTGTTTGAATGAACAAGTTTTGCCCAAATCTGTTTTACCAAATATCATTCTTGACATGAGAGATCGTCCTTGATTTGACTCCTTGGCAACTAGCCAAGGAGTCAAACCCATCCTGCTTTGTCCAGTCTCATGGTGGGGTGTTCAAGTACACCAAACAGGGAGTAGAATGAAATTAGCCTAGAGTCATCCACACCCATGCATGTTCTTGGGTAGCGAGTACAACATCTAGTTCTGCTGAATGCGCTACTCCTAAGGATTGTGTGGTCCCGTGGATTAAGGCGTCATGAGTTTTCGCCCACCATGAGGCAGGCCAAAGCAGCATGGGTATATATATATATGTGTGTGTGTGTGTGTGTGTGTGTGTGTGTGTGTGTGTGTGTGTGTGTGTGTGTGTGTGTGTGTGTGTGTGTGTGTGTGTGTGTGTGTACCTACCTTATTGTGGTTTCAGGAGTCGAGACTCAGCTCCTGGCCCCGCCTCTTTACTGAGCGCTACTAGGTCCTCTCTCTCCCTGCTCCATGAGCTTTATCATACCTCATCTTAAAGCTATGTATGTTTCCTGCCTCCACTACATCACTTTCCAAACTATTCCACTTCCTAACAACTCTGTGGCTGAAGAAATACTTCCTAACATTCCTTTAACTCATCTGGGTCTTTAACTTCCAATTGTGACCCCTTGTTTCTGTGTCCCCTCTCTGGAACGTCCTGTCTCTGTCCACCTTGTCTATTCCACATAGTATTTTGTATGTTGTTATCATGTCTCCCCGTAGGACGTTTCCCTTAGCTCTAGAACTAACCTGTCACAAACCTTTGCATTTTCTCTAATTTCTTGATGTGCTTGATCAAGTGTGGGTTCCAATCAGGTGCTGCATACTCCAATATGGACCTTACGTACATGGTGTACAGTGTCTTGAACGATTCCTTACCAAGGTATCGGAATGCTAATCTCAGGTTTGCCAGGCGCCCATATGCTGCAGCAGTTATCTGGTTGATGTGTGCTTCCGGAGACGTGTTCAGTGTTATACTCACCCCAAGATCTTTCTCCTTGAGCGAGGTTTGTAGTCTTTGCCACCTAGCCTATACTCCATCTACGGTCTTCTTTGCTCTTCCTTGATTTTCATGACTTTGCATTTGGCGGGGTTAAATTCGAGAAGCCGTTGCTGGACCAGGTGTCCAACCTGTCTAGGTCTCTTCGGAGTCCTACCTGATCCTCATCTAATTTAATTCTCCTCATTAACTTTACATCATCTGCGAACAGGGTCATCTCTGAGTCTAACCCTTCCATCATGTCATTCACATATACCAGAAATAGCACTGGTCCTAGGACCGACCCGTGTGGGACCCCGCTCGTCACAGGTGCCCTCTGTGATACTCGTCACGTACCATGACTCGTTGTTGTCTCCCTGTCAGGTATTCTCTGATCCATTGCAGTACTCTTCCTGTTATATGCACCTGATCCTCTAGCTTTCGCACCATTCTCCTGTGAGGAACTGTGTCGAAGGCCTTCTTGCAGTCCAAGAAGATGCACTCAACCCACCCCTCTCTCTCATGTCTTACTTCTGTTACTTTATTATAAAACTCCAGTAAGTTTGTGACACAGGATTTGCCTTCCATAAAACTGTGCTGGTTGGCATTTATACTCTTGTCGTATTCCAGGTGCTCCACCACTCTCCTCCTGATAATCTTCTCCATTACTTTGCATACTATGCACGTCAGTAACACTGGTCTATAGTTTAGTGCCACTTTTCTGTCTTCTTTTTTAAATATAGGTACTACATTTGCCATCTTCCATACCCCAGGTAGTTGCCCAGTTTCATGAGAAGATGTTGTCTGGTCCCATTGCCTTTGAGGTATCAAGGTCCCTTAGCAGCTTCTTCACCTCCTCCTCAGTTGAGTGTATATCATCTAACACTTGTTGGTATATTCCTCGTTGGCATCCCTCTCTGTTCTGTCCACCCAGAGGCCTTCCTCTCTCTACTGTAAATACTTCCTTAAATCTCTTGTTGAGCTCCTCACATACCTCTTGATCGCTTCTGGTGAGTTCACCACTTTCTTTCCTCAGCCTGATAACCTGGTCTTTGACTGTTGTCTTTCTCCTAATGTGGCTATACAGCAGTTTTGGGTCAGACTTGGTTTTCAATGCCATGTTGTTTTCATACTGTCGCTGGGCCTCCCTCCTTATCTGTGCATACTCGTTTCTGGCTCGTTGACTAGTCTCTCTATTTTCCTAGTTTCTTTGCCTCCTGTATCTCTTCCATTCTCTGTTGCACTTAGTTTTTGCTTCCCTACTCCTTCGGGTAAACGAAGGACTTGTTTTGATCTTCCCATTATTTCTATTACCCTTGTGAGCAAACCTTTCCTCTGCCTCCCTGCATTCTGTTATTACATATTCCATCATTTCATTTACTGACTTTCCTGCCAATTCTGTCCCACTGAACCTGTGTATTCCCCCTTTTATAGTTTGGCTTTTACCATCCAACTCCTGTTACCCTCTCTACTTGTAATTCTACTGTGTATTCAAAACACAGAATCATGTGATCACTTGCTCCAATGGGCCTCTCATATGTGATGTCCTCAATGTCTGAACTGCTCAGGGTGAACACAGGGTCCAGTCTTGCTGGTTCATCCTCCCTTCTCCCTTCCCTTAACATGTTAATGCATAAGGTTTTCCAGTACCACATCCATCATCTTGGCTCTCCATGTTTCGGGACCCCTGTGTGGCTCCAGGTTTTCCCAGTTTATTTCCCTGTGGTTAAAATCGCCCATAACCAGTAATTTTGCTCTGCTCAAGTGAGTTCTTCTTGCCACCTTGGCCAGTGTGCCCTGCACTGCTCTGTTGCTCTTTTCATATTCCTCTCTTGGCCTCCTGCAGTTCTGTGGTGGATTATATATCACTGCAATGACTACCTTATGTTCCCCAGACTGAAGTGTACCTACTATGTAGTCCCTCCAGTCTCGTCCATGCCTTCCATTTCCTCAAATCTCCATTGGTCTTTTAAGAGCAGTGCAACAGCTCTTCCCCCTCTGCTCCTTCTATCTTTCCTCAGGATCTGATATCCTGGTGGGAAGATCGCATCTGTTATTGTCTCAGTACCAAGCCTTCAACTTCTTTTCTAATACTGTGGTCCTCGGAGAAGACTGGGATTGGAGGATCAGGAGCTTTGGTGGGGGCCTATGGGGGGGGCAGAGTTCCCATAGGGGGTTGCTGTGTGGGTGAGGTTTGTGGTGTTGAGGGTGGGGGCAGAGGGATCAGTGTGTGAGTGTCGGTTTAGATTGTTCACTTGCATTGGGGTTGTCATGGTTGGGGTCCTTCTGCAGGTGTTTCTGGAGGGTGTGTTTGCCCTTCTACCTGCATCTGGGTTCTTCTGCTCATCTTTGTCATTTCCTCTTGTTCCTCCTTTCGTTTTTATACTCTCTTTCAATATCAAGCTTTCCTCTTGTGTTCTGTCTCGATCCAGGTACACACTC
The DNA here is from genome assembly GCF_026875155.1 of Cherax quadricarinatus. Lineage (NCBI taxonomy): Eukaryota > Metazoa > Arthropoda > Malacostraca > Decapoda > Parastacidae > Cherax > Cherax quadricarinatus. Next base: position 34,322,702 of record NC_069451.1, on the reverse strand, counting down.
TGGTACTCTTGTTTGTCTCTCAATCATGCTTTTTCCTGGAATGCTTTTTCCTGGAGAATCATGGTTCGAGTTGATTCTGTCTTGAAAATTACTTTGAGAGGCCATTTCTGTCCCCTTGCAAACCAATCAATTCTCCGAAAATTTGCCACCTGAGTCATGTCGCACTCACCTATTGCTTTCATGATACCTTCACTTTTTTCTCCTGTTTCCTTTCATCATAAGTTTCCCCTTCAACTTCCTGGAACCCATAGACAAAATCTGCTCTCACCCTTTCCTCTTCCCACTGTGTCTCCCACTGCATCCTCTGAGGTGTTTTAGTTCCTTCCATTGGAGCGTTCCTTCCTTTAAGTCTTCCCTGGCTGAGGCCCCTATGCTCAGTTGTTTCTGGCCCCTGCAGGTGTCTGTTAGAGTCTCTGCATATGTCATAGCCTCTTCATTATCTTCAGACCTCTCATTTGTTCCTAGTGAGCTTCTCATCTTTGCCTTTGCCCCATGTGGGTCTGATAGGGCCCTTGTATACAGTATAGCATCTATGCTCCCTCCAGGCCCCTTGTCTGTGCCTGATGCAGAAGTTCCTGATGTTATGTCTGTACTGTCATTTTTCTCTTTAATTAAAGCTGTTTCAGGTTTCTCAATTCTTCTTCTAGGCACTGTATCTTAGCTTCTGTTTCTGTGGCTTGTTGCTCCCACTTCCTGCTCTCTGCAGCTATCATCTCCTCCATTTTCCTGCCAAGCTCTTGTAGTTTCCTCCCCCAGACTTCCTACTTTTTTTTTGAGCTCTGCCTCCTAATCTTCCCTCTCAGGTTCCACCAGACCCCTGGTTCTTGGCCTTCTTGGGTAACCCATTGAACTCCATAAGAAGCCTGTGAGCTTTTGAGTGCATGTTTGTGATAGCTGTGTGTTGTAGGGAGGGGAAAGGGGGGAGGCAGGGCAGAGGAGAGAAGGATATGATGTGGGAGGGAAGGGGACAATGGCAGGGAGAGATTAGGGGAGAGAGAGAGAGAGAGAGAGAGAGAGAGAGAGAGAGAGAGAGAGAGAGAGAGAGAGAGAGAGAGAGAGAGAGAGATAATATTAGAGTGAGAGAGAGAGAGAGAGGCAGGGTGACCCAAAAAGTATAAACTTTCATCATTCACTCCATCACTCTCTTTCCAGAAGCGAGCTTACACTACATAATAATTATTCCTTATCAAGTGTTATAGAGACATTTAGAAATTTTGAAACATTCTAGGTTGCCAGAAAATGTCACCCTTCGAATACCTACTACTCTCATATTTCCATAAGTCACTTTGAACATATATTAATTCCAAATGAAATAAACATCACCAGTAATTCTGTTAAAAGTACTAATATAAATTATATGGACTGTATGTTAAATTGAGTTAATGAATACATATACACATTTATATATCAGAAGGAGAATGTATATAAATAACACTCACCAATTTGTCTGGAGATTACTTGGTGTGTCATCCACAACCCCCTGCCTAAAATCTGAAGAAACTACTGGCCAGAATTTCAACATATGAAGACATTACTTATCTGGGGGATGGTGAAATTCTTATCCCTTTTCCCATCTAATTTCGGAGTCCTGCCCAATCGTTGGTTTCTCACATTCTGTAGGACTGTAACTCCGACAATTTCTGCTCCTATTTGAGAGGTTTCAATCACATATGACCTCCAGAGCTACAAGATATTCTTCCCGTTCCACTAACTCTTGTCTTGCCCAATTCAAAACATGGCGTCTCTTCCTTAGCGACGCTAACCCTCTCGCTGGTTCCTTTTTTATTTCCAAATTAATTTTTATTAACTACAATGTATTTCACTAATTTACATGCAAAAATACACGATATTTTCGGAAAATATACAATATTTTCCACAACAAACTTTCCTAGGCCGACCCCTACTCTGCCTTCCTTCCACTACAGATATATGCACTCTCAAAGTCATTCTATTTTGTTACATCCTCTCTACCTGTCTGAAGTACCTCAACAAGCCCTTCTCAGCCCACTGGGTAATATTTTTTTGTAATCCCACACCTCCTAATTTCCAAGCTACGAATTTTCTGCATTATATTCACACCATACATTGCTCTCAAACATGACATATCTGTGCCTCCAGCCTTCTTCTTGTTGCAGCATTCACCACCCATATTTCACACCTATATAAGAGCATTGGTATAACTATACTCTCATACATTCCCCTCTTTGCTTCCTAGGACAAAGTTCTTTGTCTGCACAGGCTCCTAAGTGCACCACTCACCTTTTTTCCCCCCTCATCAATTCTATGATTCGCTTCATCTTTCATAGACCCATCTGCTGACAGGCCCACTAAATATCTGAATACACTCACCTCCTCCATACTCTCTCCCCCCAACTTAATATTCAATCTTTCGTCATCGCCTTATCCTCATCGCCTTACTTTTTCCTATAATTACTTTTAATATTCTTCTTTATATAACCTACTAATCTCATTCTCCAACCTCTGCAACTTCTCTTCAGAATTTCACAAAAGCACATTGTCATCAGCAAAGAGCAAATGCTATGGGGAATATTACCAGTTAAGTCTATTAAAGACACTAGTGAAACATATTTAGCTTCAGTGTTGATTCGGGCAGTTTACAGCCGCAATCAAAACGGCCCCTTTGATGAGACTCTTGGTATCCCCACACTGCAGCTGGATAAGAATAAGTAATAATTCTGTAGTTGCCCCAAAGGAGATTATATTTCAGCATTTAACACTTGAAACATAATGCTGAATGGAGCTGTACTCACTTGGTTGGACTACAAGGCCCACCGATCACTACCTTGCCTGACTACTGCAGTATTTAATAGGCTCTACTAGTGAGAATTAAGACTTACCTTGCTCGTGTAACATAAGCTATGGTGTTGACAGCACCATCAGTCGGGAATGTTCTGCAACACTCGCACTAATTACACTTACCTACTCGGTTCCAAGATTTGTCCATAGTTTTCATAATATTTTCATAACAGGAAGATCGGTTTCACTTCACTGCATAATGTTCTACTGTGAGTTTCTGAAACAGTCAAATAAACATAAGACAAGAACGCATTAACCACTATTGCCCATTATCCGTTTCTGGCAAGAGGGCGATGCCTGTGTGACACGTGTTTAGTCTGTCTCTTAAAGCCAGTCTGACCAGCGCAGTGCCCTCAACCCTCTGGTGGCCCCTCAATGCTGACTTCAGCGTGATTTCTCTCCTTGCTTAGCATCGTCAGAGTATTCAAAAGAAGTGGTAAATTTTTTGTTATCTAACTATAGACGACAGTTCATCATAGTCCCACATTGTAGGTAAAGTGGTGCAGCGTTTTTTCTGTAACTTTCTTACTTAAGAGGAAGAGAGTACTTACTCTCTTCTCATTGTTACTTATACTGCAACGAACACTGATCTGTAAGAAGAGAGTGGCGTGAGTATGACGCATATGCTTCCGATCAAACTGTGTATGTGGAAGCAAAACTCCATTAGCACTTCTTGGGAGGGTTGAGCCTCTCAGGGGGTTGAAGGGGGGCTGAGAGGGCTGAGATGATACCCATCTTTCTGGAGAATTTTCTCCACACTAGGGGGCAGGCGAGAGTTCACTGCAGGTGAACTATTCATCTTTTAACAATAATTTGATTTTCTCATTTGCCACCAGTGCTGATTTTTTTTTCTTAACAACTTATATCTGTGGGGTTTCTGGAGAATCACTAAGTTTGTTTTCAACACTGTGTAATTCTAACAGCACTAGTTTGTTGTCCACTTATTCATTACACCTTTGCTCAGAACATAAACTGTCCTGATGGTTCCATTTGCATCAGGACGTATGGTCACTATTTTTCCAAGAGGCCATTGAGACCTTGGAATATCATTATCAATAATCACTATGTCACCAGGTCTTATGGACGTTTGATTTTCAGGAACACCAGGCGAGTAGTGTTCTCACCATATTTTCTCCCAACGTTCAGTTACTTTATTAAAGTGTATGAATTTATGTCTTAGTTGCTCAGGTTCGAATTAAGTAGGATCCTTTATGATTTCTCCATCATGCGTGGGAAGAACTGGTTCGAGCCTTTTGCCATGGAGCAAATGAGATGGACTTAACAAATTGTACAGATCATCGGTAACATAAGTTAAAGGTCTGTTGTTGACTCTTATTTTCCATTTCTTTAAGTCGATTCGCTGACGATGAAGAGTCTTCATTAAACAACGTTTTATGATTTCGATCATTCTTTCACAAAATCCGCCGTGCCATGGAGACTTAGGAGGAATGTGTCTCCAGTGACAACTGCGTTGATTCAGCATCTGTTGTACCTCTGACTGATCAAAGATCTTGCTTATATAAGCAGCACCAGCAAGTTCCTTGCATTGTCTGAAATTATCAGTCTGGGACATGCCCTTCTGGCTGCAAACCTGAATAATTTAATAAAGGTTTCAGCAGACATGTCAGTGGCAACTTCTAGATGTACTGCTCTAGTTGTAGCACAAGTGAACAAACAGATGCACACTTTGATGGGAACTTTATCAACTGTTTTAGTTAAAATTATTGGTCCAGTGTAATCTACACCTCTCACCTCAAATGGAGTGACATGACATACTTGCTCAGCAGGATATGGAGGTGGACCTGGATACTAATATAATCGCATATTGTAGTGACGACAAGTAATGCAATCCCTTATTGGTTTTTCACACTTTGTCGACCTTGGGGTGTTCGGTAGGATAATCGTATATGACAAAGTGTGTCAGCTACCCCACCATGTAACACGTTACTGTGGGCGCTTTGCACAATCAGTCTTGTTAGCCAATGATTCTTGGGGATCAATATTGGATGTATGGCTTGTATAGGTAGTGAAGAATTATGAATTTTTCTTTGCCATCTCGTAATCTTTTCTGAGTCGAGATAAAGCCATAAAGAATTAATCATATTAAGTTTCTTTGGGTATTTTCCTGCATTTCCAGAAATTTGTACTCTGTAGAAAAGACATTTTTCTATATTTGTTTTACCCAGTATTTAATGGGTTCCAGAAATTCATAATTAGGCTTTGTCCCTTTAATGAATTTGATGACAAGAGCTGCAACTCTTAAAAGTTTACCCAAAGATGAGTATTTTGATCCATCAGTCACTATGTCTGGGGTGTCTGCTGTATTTAAACAGATCATTTCTGATGTGTTCAAGCAGACTATTTCTTCTGGCATAACGTGAGTTTTTTGCTGAGGCCAGTTATCTTCATTAGAGAGCCAGTTCGGTCTGTAGAGTCATAATTTATTATCCACAAATTTCTTGAGTGGGACACTACGTGACAACATGTCAGCTGGATTCTCTTGGGTAGAGACGTGAAGACACCAACTTTCTTGTTATTTCTTAACCACTGGAAAACTGCTTCATTATCACTCCAGATCATGGTTTTGTCAATAGTGAGATGATCAGGTACTATGTTGAGATAGACAGCTAATTTTGTACCTACATAGAGTGCTGTCAGTTCCAATTGTGGTACTGTTCTGACCCTCAAGGGTGATACCCGGGCCTTTGAAGTAATTAATAAACTTCTTTCAGCATTACTCATGTAAGCTACAGCACCATAATCTCTGGTTGACGCATCACAGAACACATGTAATGTGTACTTGCTTCCCTCTTGACCTATTTGTGTGGGGAATTTAATTTGATGAAGTTGTTTAAACATAGTGGATATTTCATCCCATGCTTGACTCATTTCTAGAGGCAAGTTCTCATCCCAAACTATTTTGAGCTGTGCATCGTGCATAAGCATTTTACCTTTTATAGTGATTAGTGAGAAGAGTCCTAGAAGATCAAAACATTATGATACCTCTGACAGTAAACTACATTTGGTGAGTGTACTGCATGGTTTATTGTTTATTCTTTTGAGACTCAAAGTGTCTTCCTGTGTGTTACAATTAAGTCCCAACGTGTTGTTGCAATCAGGAATTAAGACTGGAGAGGATGTTGCACCAAACAAAACTGACTTGAAACAATATGTTTTCACAGGAGTTTGAGGATCATGTGCATCTTCAGGCCACAAGAATCGAGTATAATATGTCTCTTTCTTGCAGGCCTACTCTTGAGAAAACTTTGGAAATATCAGCCGTATAGGCATATGGATCTGTGCGAAATTTGATAAGAACGTCTCCAAGCTTCTCAGTTAGTGAGGGTCCGGTCATCAGACTTGCTACATCTTTATTAGCACGTGCGCTGCAATTGTATACAACACGTAGTGTGGTGGTTTTAGAATCTTTTTTGACTCCGTGGTGCGGGAGATAATGAGCTTCTGTCTTCAACTTGTTCTCGACTACTTTCTTAATGAATTTATTGTCCAACTGTTCTTGTATGATATTATCATAGGCAGTCAGTAGCTCTGGATTCTTCCTGCGCTCATGTATTTGTGCTTTTATTTGTCCGAAAGCCATGCGATAAATGCTAGGCAGATGTGGTGGATTTAATTTCCATGGTAACCTAACCCAATACTGTCCATCATCATATTGGACAGCGTCCAATTATTGTTTATAAGTCTGAGACTCTTGTGGTTTATTTACGTCAGCGCCTATCGCAACTAAACTCCACAACTTATCAACTGGTTCATTCATTTCTTTCAGTAATGATAACTTTTACTGTGGTACATGATTAGCAGTTATCCTAGTAACTAGTACATTTTCCAGTGAATCAATATCATCTTCTGTCCCACTTTGAGAGGGAATTGGACCACATATCATGTGGTCTCCTGTTGTTTTCAGCAAGTGAATATCATGTTTACTTGCTCTATTTTGCATAAAAGAGTGACAATAATCACTTCCAATTAAATCAAATGAACTAACTGTGTCCGTATGTATGTCAGGACAGGCTAACTTGACCTTGGCTGCTTTTAGTGCTGCAACTGTTTAGCCCCTGGATCTGCACAGACTTAGGCAAATCATCTACTACCACAGCCTCTGCTGTCTTTTTCCTGTTTCCTAGACCAACAGTGAATTTGGTTAGGTCATATATCAGTTTATCAGAACTTTGGAAAAAAACCAGCTATAGCTAACTATTTTGGAGTGGGGATGTTTGATCAGTTTCTGTAACACTGTTCTTTTTATGAAGGACTTTTGTGAGCCTTGAGCAAATAGTGTTAGCACATTGGTTTTGTGTAATTTATTAGATAACTCAACTCAAGCTATTGGGAGAGCAGTAGATCTAGACTTATCTCTGCAGTTTAATGCTGTTGTTTGTTGACTTCCGGTTTCTGTGGAAGTCGGCTGTTGATCAGCACAAGTGCTTGGACATAATGCTGTATGATTAATACCCTTTCATTTAAAACACTTCTTCAGTGAGGATTTACCTCCCTTGCGTTCACGTAAACACTTGGTGCACCGTTTCAGCTGATGAGCACGTTGTTTACGTGCCTCTGTTGTTGTATAATGACTACGATACTGTGCCCAATGTGATCCATCACAAAGTACACATTTTGGAGTACGTTTATGTGTGACAGTCTTTTTACCGTCTGTCGTATTCACAGCTTGATAAATGCCTACGTGGGATTTTCCATTCTGTGATTTAGTGGGAGAAGTATACTCTTTTTATGCTGAGTTGAAGGTTTGATATCCACAGTAGGATTTTTAGGTTTATCATCATGTCTCGTTGCTTGCATACAAGAAACTATAGCTTGTAACCCTTTGCTAATTTCTTCACTAGTAAAATAGCATTTGTTGAACATAATATTTAATAATTCAATAGTCTGTGGTGGTAGTTTATCCTGTACAATACCACTGATGTTATGTTATGTTTAGTTTCCAGAGATCTGAGACTATTGTCTAGTTTCATCCTAAACCAGGATTGCCAGATGAACACAACAGCTTATGACCAAAATTTAACGAAAATATGTCCAAAAATGGCCACTTTGGAAAAGTTTTAAGCCAAAAATATGGCCAAAGATATAAAATGATTGAATTGTATGAATTAATATACCAACAATTAAATGAACGTAAATTATGCCTATATATTCGATTACATATCACCAAAAATACTTTTAATTAAACTTAAAATACAGCGAAACGCAGCTGTTAAATTGACATTTCCTCAAGATATTGAATATGTTGTTATTTTTCTGCAGTCGAGTCATAAAGGGTTTTGCTGTTGTACATTTGTAGCATTTTGTGAGAACATTTAAAGTTTTGGCAGCACATATTGTTATCACTTAAGAATGAACAAATTCTTACAGTTGAATCCAGCAGTTTAATTTGCAGACTGTTTCTGGGTTATGGCAGCAAGTTAGTTTTGCAATATGTGCAATATGCATTTTGCTCATCATCACAAGATTTCAGCCACAAATATTTTAATTCCCAATCTTTTTTATATTTTCTTCCACCTCTATTATCACTTTTGTATTTAGACATTTTAAAGGGCTTGAAAAAATACTAATCTGGCACAACAAACACCAAAATCGTAAAGGAAAAATAACAAAAATATAAGAAAGGTAAAGATCGAGTTTGTAAGCGATATTAAAAAATTATTCAATATTTATACTAAAATCACTTAATCACCATTCTTAGGAAACTGAACATATTATTACCCACAATGTGGGTAAAGTTTATGCCACGCAACATCACTTGCAACACAGTCTACGGCATAACTAACTAGATTATTATTATTATTATAATCAAGGGAGCAGCACTAAACCCGTAACTAACTAAAGACAATCAAAACAGACATGGACCAAAGCCGGTATGGCTGTTGTGTACGTGTTTTATACGAGTACAAAAAGAAGCTGCAGTGTGTTTGGTGGTATTTATCAACAGAACTGGATCAAATTTATAGCAACAATAACGAGCGGGAGCTTTGTGTACTTGTTTTATTCACGTACAGAACGAAGCTCAAGCATGTTTGGTGTTATTGAGGGAGTCATAGTAACAAACTATAAGCCAGATTCTGAAGACTCATTATGACGGCATCGAACAAACATTTTCAGTAACTGAATTTGCATCAAGCGCATCACAGCTAGCCAAACACCGCATAAAGGAGTACCAACAGCTAGCCAAACACCGCGTAAAGGAGTACCAACAGCTAGCCAAACACCGCGTAAAGGAGTACCAACAGCTAGCCAAACACCGCATAAAGGAGTACCAACAGCTAGCCAAACACCGCGTAAAGGAGTACCAACAGCTAGCCAAACACAGCGTAAAGGAGTACCAACAGCTAGCCAAACACCGCGTAAAGGAATACCAACAGCTAGCCAAACACCGTGTAAAGGAGTACCAACAGCTAGCCAAACACCGCGTAAAGGAGGACAAACAGCTAGCCAAACATTGCATAAAGGAGTACCAACAGCTAGCCAAACATTGCGTAAAGGAGTACCAATAGCTAGCCAAACACCGCGTAAAGGAGTACCAACAGCTAGCCAAACACCGCGTAAAGGAGTACCAACAGCTAGCCAAACACCGCATAAAGGAGTACCAACAGCTAGCCAAACACCGCGTAAAGGAATACCAACAGCTAGCCAAACGCCGCATAAAGGAGTACCAACAGCTAGCCAAACACCGCGTAAAGGAGGACCAACAGCTAGCCAAACATCACGTAAAGGAGTACCAACAGCTCGCCAAACATTGCGTAAAGGAATATCAATAGCTAGCCAAACACCGTGTAAAGGAGTACCAACAGCTAGCCAAACACCGCATAAAGGAGTACCAATAGCTAGCCAAACACCACGTAAAGGAGTACCAACAGCTAGCCAAACACCGTGTAAAGGAGTACCAACACCTAGCCAAACACCGCGTAAAGGAGTACCAACAGCTAGCTAAACACCGCATAAAGGAGTACCAACAGCTAGCCAAACACCGCATAAAGGAGTACCAACAGTTAGCCAAACACTGCATAAAGGAGAACCAACAGCTAGCCAAACATCGCATAAAGGAGTACCAACAGCTAGCCAAACATCGTGTAAAGGAGTACCAATAGCTAGCCAAACATCGTGTAAAGGAGTACCAACAGCTAGCCAAACACCGTGTAAAGGAGTACCAATAGCTAGCCAAACACCGCATAAAGGAGTACCAACAGCTAGCCAAACACCGCATAAAGGAGTACCAACAGCTAGCCAAACACCGCATAAAGGAGTACCAACAGCTAGCCAAACACCGCATAAAGGAGTACCAACAGTTAGCTAAACACCGCATAAAGGAGTACCAACAGTTAGCTAAACACCGCATAAAGGAGTACCAACAGCTAGCCAAACACCACATAAAGGAGTACCAACAGCTAGCCAAACATCGCGTAAAGGAGTACCAACAGCTAGCCAAACACCGCATAAAGGAGTACCAACAGCTAGCCAAACACCGCATAAAGGAGTACCAACCTCTTTTCCAATTTCACAGACAGCTTTGTCTCCATTTTTGCAGAAAGCTCTCTTAGTTTTCTCTCCCACTCTTGTTCCATCCTTTTGCACTGCTTCTCCATCCACTCCTCCCTACCAGAACCATTCTCCTTTGATCCCTGGCTCCGTCTGATCCCCATCATTTCTTTTAGGGGAGAGAAGGGAGAGGAAAGAGTGAGAGAGAGAAAGAGAAGGAAGGGAAAGGTAGGAGAGAGAGGGGGAGAGTGAGAAGGGGAGAAAGAGAGGGGAGAGAGAGAGAGACAGAGGAGAGGGGGAGAGAGGGGGAAAGAGGGGGGTTGGAGAGAGAGGGGAGGGAGAGGGGGAGAAAGGGGAGTGAGGGGGAGACAGGGGAGAAGGGGAGAGAGGGGAGATGAAAAAGAGAGAGGGGAGAGATGGGAGAGGGGAAAGAGAGGAGAGAGTGAGAAGGGAAAGAGAGGAGAGAGTGAGAGGGGGAGAGATGAGAGAAGGGAGGGAGAGAGGGAGAGAGAGAGAGAGAGAGAGAGAGAGAGAGAGAGAGAGAGAGAGAGAGAGAGAGAGAGAGAGATGCTATTGCAGTAGTTAGGATGAATGGGAAGGTGTTGGCACCTGGGAAAGAAATTGATATCCTTGGGGTGAAATTTGACTCCAAACTGACCATGAAGAACCATGTTGTAAATCTTGCAAACAAGGCAGCCAGGAACCTTACAGCACTTCGCCGTATCTCGCATCTGCTTGACAGTAGGGGTTGCAAGATTCTGTACGAGGCACAAGTACGCTCACACCTTGAGTATGCTCCACTTTCTTGGTTTGCCTGCCCCCCTCTCATCTGTGACTGCTTGATAGAGTAGAGAACAGAGCAAGACGTCTCATCTCTCACCTGGACCAATCCTGGATAGACCTGTCATTTCAGCAGAGCCTTCAACACAGGAGGGATGTGGGTGGCCTTACTGTTATGTACAAGGCCAATATTGTCAAAGTACCACACTTGGATCCACTTCGAGGACAGAGTGAAACAAGCTTTTATGTCACAAGACGGGCAGAAAGCAGCAACTTCACTCTGGCTGTACCCTTCTCCATAACATCACTCCATCTGATATCATATATACCCAGGATGACTCGAGTATGGAACACATTCGTACAGCATAATGATGTCAACGAGATAATGTCAGTTGATCAAATGAAAATGCTGGCCCACAGATGGCTCCAACTTCATCCTGTTCCCTACTTGTATGTCTCATAACAATAAAAATGCTTTCAAATGAGCTGATGTAGGTAACAGCTCTTAGCTTGCCAATAAAGTTAGGAATCCTTAACCTGTAAATAGCTTGTCAATAAAGCTAGGGATCCTTAACCTTGTCAAACCCTGTGTAAAAAAAAAATTGTTTTTTTTAGGGGAGGGAAGGGAGAGGGAAGAGTGAGAGAGAGAGAGAGAGAGAAGGAAGGGAAAGGTAGAAGGAGAGAGTGAGAGGGGGAGAGTGAGAAAGGGAGAAAGAGAGGGGAGAGAGAGGGGGGGAGGGAGAGAGGGGGAAAGAGGGGGAGGGAGAGAGAGGGGTGAGAGATAGTGGAGAAGGGGGAGAGAGGGGGAGATGGAAGAGAGAGAGAGGGGAAAGAGGGGAGAGGGGAGAGAAAGGAGAGATTTTTATTATTATAATCAAGGGGGAAACGCTAAACCCGGAGGATTATACAGCGCCTGGGGGGAGGGGGATGTGGAAGGCATTCAGGCTTAATTCGGGGAACTGGAGCACAGATCCAATTCCCTAAATCAAGAGCCCCTCACCAACATCAAGGAACCTTCCTTGAGGGGAGAGAGAGGAGAGAGTGAGAGATGGAGAGATGGGAGAGGGGAGAGAGAGACAGATAGGTAGGTAGAGAGAGAGAGAGAGAGAGAGAGAGAGTGTCTGTGTTAGTTACCATTTTGTCCTAGGCACATGTCGATTAGACACTAGGCCTGTTGTATATGCGTGCATGTGTGTGTGTTTGTATGTGTGGTGTACTCACCTATTTGTACTCACCTATTTGTACTCACCTATTTATGGTTGCAGGGGTCGAGTCTTAGCTCCTGGCCCCGCCTCTTCACCGGTTGCTACTGGGCCCTCTCTCTCCCCGCTCCATGAGCTTTATCAAACCTCGTCTTAAAACTGTGTATGGTTCCTGCCTCCACTACGTCATTTTCTAGGCTATTCCACTGCCTTACAACTCTATGACTGAAGAAATACTTCCTAATATCTCTGACTCATTTGTGTCTTCAATTTCCAATTGTGGCCTCTTGTTTCTGTGTCCCCTCCCTGGAACATCCTGTCTTGTCCACCTTGTCTATTCCATGCAGTATTTATATATGTCGTTATCATGTCTCCCCTGACCCCTCCTGTCCTCCAGTGTCGTCAGGCCGATTTCCCTTAATCTTTCTTCATAGGACATTCCCCTTAGCTCTGGAACTAACCTTGTCGCAAACCTTTGTACTTTCTCTAGTTTCTTGACGTGCTTTATCAAGTGCGGGTTCCAAACAGGTGCTGCATACTCCAGTATGGGCCTGACATACACGGTGTACAGTGTCTTGAACGATTCCTTACTAAGGTATTGGAATGCTGTTCTCAGGTTTGCCAGGCGCCCATATGCTGCAGCAGTTATCTGGTTGATGTGTGCTTCCGGAGACATGCTCGGTGTTATACTCACCCCAAGATCTTTCTCCTTGAGTGAGGTTTGCAGTGTTTGGCCACCTAGCCTTACTCTGTCTGCGGTCTTCTGTGCCCTTCCCCTATCTTCATGACTTTGCATTTGGCAGGATTAAATTCGAGAAGCCATTTGCTGGACCAGGTGTCCAGTCTGTCCAGGTCTCTTTGAAGTCCTGCCTGGTCCTCATCAGATTTAATTCTCCTCATTAACTTCACATCATCTGCGAACAGGGACACTTCTGAGTCTAACCCTTCCATCATGTCGTTCACATATACCAAAAATAGCACTGGTCCTAGGACCGACCCCTGTGGGACCCCGCTCGTCACAGGTGCCCACTGTGAACATCATTACGTACCATGACTCGTTGTTGTCTCCCTGTCGGGTATTCTCTGATCCATTGCAGGGGCCCTTCCCGTTATATGCGCCTGATTCTCTAGCTTCTGCACTAATCTCTTGTGAGGAACTGTGTCAAAGGCCTTCTTGCAGTCCAAGAAGATGCAATCAACCCACCCCTCTCTCTCTCGTGTCTTACTTCTGTTATTTTATCATAAAACTCCAGAAGGTTTGTGACACAGGATTTGCCTTCCATGAATCCGTGCTGGTTGGCATTTATACTCTTGTTCCGTTCCAGGTGCTCCACCACTCTCCTCCTGATAATCTTCTCCATAATTTTGCATACTATACACGTCAATGACACAGGTCTATAGTTTAGTGCCTCTTTTCTGTCTCCTTTTTTAAAAAATGGGAACTACATTTGCCGTCTTCCATACCTCAGGTAGTTGCCCAGTTTCCAGGGACGTGTTGAAGATTGTGGTAAGTGGCACGCACAACATATCTGCCCCCCTCTCTAAGGACCCACGGGAGATGTTGTTCGGTCCCATTGCCTTTGAGGTATCGATGTCCCTTAGCAGTTTTCTTCACCTCCTCCTCATCTGTATGTATGTCTTTCCAACACTTGTTGGTGTATTCCTTGCTGGTGTCCCCATCTGGTCTGTCCTCCCAGAGTCCTTCCTGTCTCTACTGTAAATACTTCCTTAAATCTCATGTTGAGCTCCTCACATACCTCTTGATCGTTTCTTTTGAGTTCTCCACCTTCTTTCCTCAGCCTTATCACCTGGTCCTTGACTGTTGTCTTCCTCCTACTGTGGCTATACAGCAGTTTCGGGTCAGATTTGACTTTCGATGCTATGTCGTTTTCATACTGTCGCTGGGCCTCCCTCCTTATCTGTGCATACTCGTTTCTGGCTCTTCTACTAATCTCCTTGTTTTCCTGGGTCCTATGCCTCCTGTACCTTTTCCATTCTCTGTTGCACTTAGTTTTTGCCTCCCTACACCTTCGGGTAAACCAATGACTCGTTTTGGTCTTCCTATTATTTCTGTTTCCCTTGGGAACAAAACTTTCCTCTGCCTCCTTGCACTTTGTGGTGTGTGTGTGTGGGTGTGTGTGTGGTGTGTGTGTGGTGTGTGTGTGTGGTGTGTGTGTGGTGTGTTTACCTGGAGAGAGTTTCCGGGGTATGTCTGTCTGTGTGTCTGTGTGTCTGTGTGCCTGTGTGTCTGTGTGCCTGTGTGTCTGTGTGCCTGTGTGTCTTTGGGGTGTCTGTGTGTCTGTGTCTGTGTGTCTTTTGTCTGTGTGCTGTGTGTCTGTGTGCCCTTTTGTGTCTGTGTGCCTGTGTCCTGTGTGTCTGTGTGTCTGTGTTCGTGTGTGTCTGTGTGTCTGTTGTCTTTGTTTGTGTGTCTGTGTGCCTGTGTGTCTGTGTGTCTGTGTGTCTGTGTGTCTGTGTCTGTGTGTCTGTGTGTCCTGTGTGTCTGTGTCTGGGGTGGTCCCGTGTGTCTTTATGATGTGTCCCGTGTGCCTGTTGTGTCTGTGTGTCTTGTGTCTGTGTCTGTGTCTGTGTGTCCCGTGTGTCTGTGTGGTTTGTCTGTGTCTAATGTTAAATGACTTTATGTCCCGTGTCTGTTGTCTGTCCTTTGTCCCTTTTTGTCTTTTGTATGTGTCTGTTTATGTCAGGAGTATTCTGTTGTGGCTTTTAGGGTTTTTATAATTAAAAAAATATGGAGTTGAGATCATGGTCCAGACATCGTGTGACTTCCCGTCGAAACTTTTTTAACAATTTTTAATTTTCCTAAAAGTAAGAAAGAAAAGATAAAATTTGATGATTTGTTTAAGGTCATAATAATAAAAGCCAAGACTTATAAGAGAATTGCCAAAAGTCAAATTCAATTTTAGTACCAAGACATCTGATGGACGTTCACAACGTCGAGGTAACTTTACTTTCATACATTTATTTTATTTTCTTTAAAAATTAAGAAAGAATTTTAGATAAATTCGCACTGAAATAATTTAAGTAATAAAACATAAATATCCTGCACTTATGAGACTGAATATGGCCTAAGTCAGTCAGAAAATGTCAATCATTTCAGTTCCCAAATGCGGGTAATTTGTATATTTCTGGCATAATATTGTGCTTTTAGATTCACTATTTATATTATTTACTTACACTAATTATGAATCATCTCCTGAGGTAGAGAATCAATTTAAAATAATCTCTCATTTGTTATTCTTACTGACAGTTTTGTCCTGTTGATGGAACTATAACAGTAACCGGCAGTACCATTCAACTTGTGAATGAAACTAAACAACACGCAAAGATCAAGAAGACTGTTATTGACCTCTTGAGAACTCCTGTTATGAGGATAAGATCATTCAATATATTCTTCTGTTGGTAAGTATAAAAAATTATCGTTGAAACTTATTGTCCTCTATATTTTTTTATTAGTTTATGGTTCCAAGTAAATATTCACATTTGCCTTTCCTGAGTATCCAGTTAAATAAAATATCATTGTTATTTTAATAAGTAAATAGTCCTTGCTGGTATTTATATGATAAACTGTTAAAAAATATAAAACAAATCATAAAGAACGGAATGAGGCCAATCATATTTTGAAAACTTAGTAAATATTACAGTACCACAACGTGATGAAGTTAATTCATGTATCTAAATATGGAATACTGCTTTTTTTTACATGCAAAGTTCATTACATAGTTTTTAATTTATTACTGTATTTAAAAGTTAATGAACATAGATAATGATATTATTTGCACTGCTCTTTCCACTTTGTGTTTCTTACTTTTTCAACACACTGGACGTCGCCCACCATGACAGAATGACCACCCAAAATACAGAACTAAATAACCATAGATCGTTTAACAGCAGTTTTGCCAGAAGAGTACAGGTATTCTAATTCAAAAAAACCTCTGGCATATAATAGCCTACCCATCTCTCAGAGTGATGTACTGTACCTCAAACCTTCACAAATGGTTTCTATAGTTTAATAATGTTAGTCAGAAACGTTTCTCCAAGCAGTTACGGCAGTAATTTTCTGTCATAATTTACATTTTAAATCTCTCTGTATTATTATTATTATTATTATTATTATTATTATTATTATTATTATTATTATTATTATTATCATTATTATTATTATTAGACTAAAGGGGCACTAAACTCATAGAAATCATACAGCACCTGTGAAGAAATCAGGCTCGATTTATGGAACAGAATGTTGTTTCACTTCCTATGATCAAAAGTCTCTCACCTACATCAAGGAACCTCCATTGAAGGACATACTATATTGAAATCCTAGCTATGAGAGGAAAGAAAGTCTCCCTGATAACATTGTGTATACATAGTGTATAGTGTATACTACAGTGGCTCCCTATTATATAGATGATAAAGGCTAAAGTGTCATTTGAAAACAGGTGAATTTGTAAATGAAGTGATAAGCCTATAGAGGCAGGTGCCAGAAGTCGCCAGAAACTTACCACAGGTCAGCTGCTTTTAATAATCTTCCTGGCTTGCTAGTGTACTCGCATATAATCTAGTGATACCAGTGAATAGCAGAATACAGTGTTGTAGTAGCAACTAACCAGTATTATAATGGTACTTAGTGTAGTGGAGTGACTTTCATTAGTTTCTTTTTTCTTGAAATACCAGACGTATACTGTGATTTTCATATAACCTGTAGTTACCAGCGGTCGCAATATACACAAGGAGAAGAAATTATTACTACAGAAAAAGCGTCCTTCCTCCAAAATTTGCACCAGTCAACTATAGTGATAATATAGCATTTATTGTGGTGGAGACGGAAAAAAAAATAGAAAAGCTAGATACAGCGAATGATAAACAAGGGTTGAGGTCGACCGTTCGTCATTGTAGGAGCTGCCAGCAGTCACCGGCTCTTCAACACGCAAGTTATACTTTTCTATCAATCAAATCACATATTACTCGGGTAGATAATTTCCAGTAGATCCTTCATGTGTTAGCTCAAATCACCGACCAGTATGGTTTAAATAAATGACCCACTGAACAGATCAGATCGACTGGTCCGAACCCTTGACTGGTCCGAACCCTGGACTGGTCCGAACCCTTGACTGGTCCGAACCCTTGACTGGTCCGAACCCTTGACTGGTTTCAAACGGTTTCGTTGGACAATAAAGCAGACTGTAAATGGATGGGGTTGTAGGCGCCCTTATAAACACAAACATTAAATATATACCAGGAACGTGCACGGTAAGCTGTCCAATATACAAAAACAGTTAGAAACACAAATACAAATAGCTAGAGCTTCATTTAAGGAGGTTATTAATAGAATATTCAAAAGGTTGCTAGTAGAATTGCAGTAAATCAACCATTCAAATCATTATGAAGCTGTGTGTAGTCTGTGGTCAGTCAAACAAACGGGCTTCCACATGCATAAATTGTCATTTTTGTGGAAATTGGTGTCACACCCCTTGTGCAGATATCCAAGAACTAGCTACAAGCAGTATTAAAACAGGGAAGTGTTTTTGGGTATGCCCAAATGAGATAAATCTGTGGACTAAAATCACAAGGGTATTAAAAGAGGTCAACATCAAAGCTGCTTTCATAGAAAACCTGGAAGCTTTCTACAACAGATGGGAACATAAAAAGTCTGGGCTGAATGGTACTGCCCTTGATACTGGCCATGTAGTCAGAAACTGTAAGGCTGGAGATGATGTCCTGGTAGTCAGTAAATGTGGGGCTGATAGTGCTGTCCTGGGAGACAGTAATGGTGAAGCTGGAGGTGCTGTCCTGGGAGACAGTAATGGTGAAGCTGGAGATGCTGTCCTGGGAGACAGTACAGTGGACCCCCGGTTAACGATTTTAATCCGTGCAAGAGGGGTAATTGTTATGCGAAATAATCGTTATGTGAATGAATTTTCCCCATAAGAAATAATGGAAATAAAATTAATCCGTGCAAGACACCCAAAAGTATGAAAAAATTTTTTTTTTACCACATGAAATGTTAATTTTAATACACACAAACTGAAAAAGGCATGCACACTTACATGACACTTACTTTTATTGAAGATCTGGTGATGATTGATGGGATGGGAGGAGGGGAGAGCATTATCTTCTTACTGTTTAGAAGGGGAATCCCCTTCCATTAGGACTTGAGGTAGCAAGTCCTTTTCTGGGGTTACTTCCCTTCTTCTTTTAATGCTACTAGGGCCAGCTTCAGAGTCACTGGACTTCTTCGCACAAGATATCTGTCCATAGTGGCCGTACTCTCGTTCCTTTATGACTTCCCTAAAGTGTTTCTCACAACATTGTCAGTGTACAGGTTGCCAACACGGCTTGCAATAGCTGTGTGAGGGTGATTTTCATCCATGAAGGTTTGCACTTCAAGCCACTTTGCACAGATTTCCTTTATCTTTGTAGTATGGCAACTTCTTCAATTTCTCTCTCCCCTCCTCTGAACCATTTCCCCAGGTCTGGCCTCTTGCTCTTGAAGTTGATCTATCAGCTCATCAGTGGTTAGTTCTTCATGTCCTCCTCCACCAACTCTTCCACATCCTCCCCACTAACCTCCAACCCAAGGACTTTCCCAATGCCACAGTGGATTCTCAACTGGCATAATCATCTCAGGTTAGCCTCAAACCCTTCAAAATCCCTTTTGTCTACACATTCTGGCCACAGTTTCTTCCAAGCAGAGTTCAAGGTCCTCTTAGTCACTTCTCCCAAGCCTTACCTATAAGGTTTACACAATTGAGGATATTAAAGTGATCTCTCCAAAACTCTCTTAGAGTCAGTTGAGTTTCTGAGGTCATTACAAAGCACCTTTCAAACAGAGCTTTTGTGTACAGTTTCTTGAAGTTGGAAATAACCTGCTGGTCCATGGGCTGCAGGAGAGGAGTGGTATTAGGAGGCAAAAACTTCACCTTAATGAAGCTCATGTCCCCATAAAGTCGCTCTGCCACGTCTGTAGGATGACCAGGGGCATTGTCTAACACCAGGAGGCACTTAAGTTCTAATTTCTTTTCAGTTAGGTAATCTTTCACATTGGGGGCAAATGCATGGTGTAACCAGTTATAGAAAAATTCCCTAGTGACCCATGCCTTACTGTTTGCCCTCCACAGCACACACAAATTATCCTTGAGGACATTCTTTTGCCTGAACGCTCTGGGAGTTTCAGAGTGATACACTAATAAAGGCTTAACTTTGCAATCACCAGTAGCATTGGCACACATGAGAAGAGTAAGCCTGTCTTTCATAGGCTTATGTCCTGGAGTGCCTTTTCCTCCTGAGTAATGTAGGTCCTGCTTGGCATTTCTTCCAGAACAGGCCTGTTTCATCACAATTAAACACTTGTTCAGGTTTCAGTCCTTCAGTTTCTATGTACTCCTTGAATTCCTGCACATATTTTTCAGCCGCTTTGTGGTCCGAACTGGCAGCCTCACCATGCCTTATCACACTATGGATGCCACTACGCTTCTTAAATCTCTCAAACCAACCTTTGCTGGCCTTAAATTCACTCACATCATCACTAGTTGCAGGCATTTTTTTAATTAAATCCTCATGCAACTTCCTAGCCTTTTCACATATGATCGCTTGAGAGACGCTATCTCCTGCTAGCTGTTTTTCATTTATCCACACCAATAAGAGTCTCTCAACATCTTCCATCACTTGCGATCTTTGTTTCGAAAACACAGTTAAACCTTTGGCAAGAACAGCTTCCTTGATTGTCTTTTTGGTGCCCACAATAGTAGCGATAATTGATTGGGGTTTCTTGTACAACTTGACTAGGTCGGCGATATGCACTCCACTTTCATACTTATCAATGATCTCTTTCTTCATTTCAATGGGAATTCTCACCCTTATTGGTGTAGGGTTGGCACTAGAAGCTTTCTTGGGGCCCATGGTCACTTATTTTCCAGAAACAGCACCGAAAACACTGTAATAATACGAAATATTCCGAGTGTATGCTTGGATGTTACCGCGGAGGCTGGCTGGTAAACAATGGCACGGGCGGCACATGTGACGCTGGCTGAGGGCGCACATTGGACGCGTCTCGGACGAAAATCGGTGAGCGGGTTTTTAATCGGTATGCGCGGCAAAAATTTTGCGATTAAAGTAAGCGGTATGCGAAATAATCGCTATGTGATGCCATCGTTATGCGGGGGTCCACTGTAATGGTGAAGCTGGAGATGCTGTCCTGGGAGACAGTAATGGTGATGCTGGAGATGCTGTCCTGGGAGACAGTAATGGTGAAGCTGGAGATTTTGTCCAGGTAGTCGGGAATTATATGCAGGAAGGAATACATATAAATGACCTCATATGGGACAAGAGCCATAGTAGGGAAACAAGTGTAGTCAAAGATAAGATAAAACCAATATTGCAAACTAGAAATACCGCAGGAAATAGCAAACAAGAGGACTCCACTAGCAATAGTGAGGATATATTACCAAAAACAACTGGTGGAGCTCCATTGTTGGTGCTAGGAGGATAGAAGTAAGACAGGGAAACATGCACCAACAGGGAATACAGTCACAGAAACCCAAGGCAAACGGAAACCAAGCCTGTGCAAATATTTATGCATCGGTATCTGCTGGCATGGGAATCTAGAAAAACAGACGGGACGTGCAACTATGACCACCCTAGAAAATGCCATGCCCATATGACAACAGGAAAATGCAAATTTCCCTTCCTGTAACCTTTTTCACCCTGAACTGTGTACCTCTTCAGTACAGGAAAGACTGTGCTATAACTTAAATTGCCAGGCATACCAATCTAAAGGGGAAAAAAAGATACAAAACATCCAGGCCTTGGGAAAACCGGGTTGCCACAGCCACTCAAGAGGGAGAGGTTTTTTAGTGCCAGGAAGGAAAAAAAACTGGCAGGAAATGGCAGAAATCGTACACCAAATCCAGTCATTCTGGAGTGGAACCACAGTCGATGGCCTCCACTCCAAACCAACAGATACAGATACTAATCCCGGAAAAAAATCCACCCCAGAAACCACAATACCCCCAGTCCGATAACATTCTTTTTTGCAATATACGGGGTCTAAAGCCAGCAACAAACAACAAAATACCTTTCACCCGTGGACTGCTTGCAGAGGCAAAGGCAATGTTCGCGGCTTTCACTGAGACCCACATAAAGATCATTTGGCAACGAAATATGGATCCCGGGTTTAAAAACCTATACAGATGTGACAGAGTGAACAGGCAAAGGGGGGGGGTTGGCCTGTACATTGCAGAGTCACTTGTTTGCACAGAACTGCTAAATGCCTCAAATGATGTAGTGGAAGTTTTAGCAGTAAAGGTCGAAAACCCAAAAACCCTAGTCATTGTGGTAGTCTACAAGCCCCCCGGATGCAACATCCCAGCAATTCCGGGAAACAGCTGTTAAAAATTGACCACTGTCTGGAAAATTTTCCCAGCTCCTGCACCCAACATCTTGCTCCGGGGGGGATTTCAACTTAAGGCACCTAAATGGAGGAATATAGCAAATAATATTGTTGCAGAAATAACACCAGGAGGCAGCTCTGATGAAAACTCACACTCCCCACGAGCTTTTAAAATCTCTGCACAAAATTCAATTTAAACCAGCAAATAAAAGAGCCTTCTAGACTGGAGGAAAAACACTAGACCTTATCTTCACTAACAATGATGATCTGATAAGAAATGTCACCATATCAAAAACAATTACTCAGATCACAACATAATTGAGGTTCAGTCATGTATGCGCGGAGCCCCCGACCGACATAATGAGATTAGTCACTAGGGAGCATTCACCAAAATTTAACTTCAATAACAAAAACATAAAGTGGGGGCCAAGTAAACCAAGTCCTAACCGATATAAGCTGGGAAGATATACTAAGCAACACAGACCCCAACTTATGCCTAAACAGATTAACTCGGGGGCACTCTTATGTATGCACAAGACTTATTCCTCTAAGAAAAAGGAGGAGTAGATGTAAAATAGAAAGAGACGGCGCTCCTTTACAGGCGACGGAAAAGAATAACAGAGCGGCTAAAAGAGGTCAATAAAATCTGAAATGCGTAGGGAGACACTGATCAGAGAAATAGCAAGCATCGAACTTAAGCTAAAAGAATCCTTTAGGAGTCAGGAATCGCGGGAAGAACTAAAAGCCATAAATGAAATCGAAAGAAACCCAAAGTATTTTTTCTCCTATGCCAAATCAAAATCGAGAACAAACGTCCAGTTTTGGGCCCCCCACTTAAACAAGATGGGTCCTACACAGATGACAGCAAGGAAATGAGTGAGCTACTCAAGTCCCAATATGACTCAGTTTTTAGCAAGCCGCTAGTTAGACTGAGAGCCGAAGATCAAAATGAATTTTTTATGAGAGAGCCACAAAATTTGATTAACACAAGCCTATCCGATGTTATCCTGACGCCAGATGACTTCGAACAGGCGATAAATGACATGCCCATGCACTCTGCCCCAGGGCCAGACTCATGGAACTCTGTGTTCATCTAGAACTGCAAGAAGCCCCTATCACGAGCCTTTTCCATCCTATGGAGAGGGAGCATGGACACGGGGGTCGTCCCTCAGTTACTAAAAACAACAGACATAGCCCCACTCCACAAAGGGGGCAGTAAAGCAACAGCAAAGAACTACAGACCAATAGCACTAACATCCCATATCAAAAAAATCTTTGAAAGGGTCCTAAGAGGCAAGATCACCACCCATCTAGAAACCCATCAGTTACACAACCCAGGGCAACATGGGTTTAGAACAGGTCTGTCTCAACTATTGGATCACTACGACAAGGTCCTAAATGGACTAGAAGACAAAAAGAATGCAGATGTAATATATACAGACTTTGCAAAAGCCTTCGACAAGTGTGACCATGGCGTAATAGCGCACAAAATGCGTGCTAAAGGAATAACAGGAAAAGTCGGTCGATGGATCTATAATTTCCTCACTAACAGAACGCAGAGAGTAGTCGTCAACAGAGTAAAGTCCGAGGCAGCTACGGTGAAAAGCTCTGTTCCACAAGGCACAGTACTCGCTCCCATCTTGTTCCTCATCCTCATATCCGACATAGACAAGGATGTCAGCCACAGCACCGTGTCTTCCTTTGTAGATGACACCCGAATCTGCATGACAGTGTCTTCCATTGCAGACACTGCAAGGCTCCAGGCGGACATCAAGCAAATCTTTCAGTGGGCTGCAGAAAACAATATGAAGTTCAACGATGAGAAATTTCAATTACTCAGATATGGTAAACATGAAGAAATTAAATCTTCATCAGAGTACAAAACAAATTCTGGCCACAAAATAGAGCGAAACACCAACGTCAAAGACCTGGGAGTGATCATGTCGGAGGATCTCACCTTCAAGGACCATAACATTGTATCAATCGCATCTGCTAGAAAAATGACAGGATGGATAATGAGAACCTTCAAAACTAGGGAGGCCAAGCCCATGATGACACTCTTCAGGTCACTTGTTCTATCTAAGCTGGAATATTGCTGCACACTAACAGCACCTTTCAAGGCAGGTGAAATTGCCGACCTAGAAAATGTACAGAGAACTTTCACGGCGCGCATAACGGAGATAAAACACCTCAATTATTGGGAGCGCTTGAGGTTCCTAAACCTGTATTCCCTGGCTTAAGAAATCGTAATGACACGATTGCAAATAAACCATACCCCCGGCCGGGATTGAACCCGCGGTCATAGAGTCTCAAAACTCCAGCCCGTCGCGCTAACCACTAGACCAGCTAGCCACAATAAGATTCATCCAACTAGGTATATTTCTACACCATAGGAAGGTTAGCACAGGCACCTCTGTGACCACAAATGCAAGTTTTTACAGACGAATCTCCAGCTAGCGTGGCCGTGACGAACTCTAGTTCAAGTCCCTTGTGGCTAGCTGGTCTAGTGGTTAGCGCGACGGGCTGGAGTTTTGAGACTCTATGACCGCGGGTTCAATCCCGGCCGGGGGTATGGCTGTATTCCCTGGAACGCAAGAGGGAGAGATACATGATTATATACACCCGGAAAATCCTAGAGGGACTAGTACCGAACTTGCACACGAAAATCACTCACTACGAAAGCAAAAGACTTGGCAGATGATGCACCATCCCCCCAATGAAAAGCAGGGGTGTCACTAGCACGTTAAGAGACCATACAATAAGTGTCAGTGGCCCGAGACTGTTCAACTGCCTCCCAGCACACACAAGGGGGATTACCAAAGACCCCTGGCAGTCTTCAAGCTGGCACTGGACAAGCACCTAAAGTCAGTTCCTGATCAGCCGGGCTGTGGCTCGTACATTGGTTTGCGTGCAGCCAACAGCAACAGCCTGGTTGATCAGGCTCTGATCCACCAGGAGGCCTGGTCACAGACCGGGCAGCGGGGGCGTTCACCCCCTGAACTCTCTCCAGGTAAACTCCAGGTAATGAGACTTGAATTTCTGCTTTGCATTTAGTGGTTGGAAGATCAACCATTCCCTCCACATTCAAGAAAATGTACACTGCGTACATCAGGCCAACACTGGAATGTGCAGCACTAGCATGTAATCCACACCTGGTCAAACATGCCAATTAGAGAAAGTGCAAAGGATTACAACAAGACCATTTTGGGGGCTGAGGGGTTTGTCGTACGAGGAGGGGTTAAGAGAGCTCGACTTGACAACACTGCAGGACAGGAGGGATAGGGGTGACGTGATAACGACATATAAAATACTTAGGAACTGACAAGGTGGATAGGGACAGAATGTTTCAGAGATGGGACACAGCAACTAGGGGAAACAGCTGGAACATGAAATATCATATGAGCCACAGGGACGTTAGGAAGTACTTTTTTCGGTTATATAGTTGTCAGGAAATGGGTCATTCTGAAGAGTGATGTAGTGGAGGCAGGATCCATACATAGCCATACAGGAGCTAGGAAAGGAGACAAGGATGGAACCAGCAGAGGTCAATCAGAGCAGAACAGAGCAGTAAGGGCAAGCACACACCGAACTATCCTCAGAACACCATCCCAACACAAACTACAATCCACACTCACAGCTTCCACCCAACACCGAGCTATAGAATCCCACAATATGCTACCCGGTCTCCCACCCTCACAGGCCCCCCAAACCACAGTGTTGGAAAGAAACTGAAGGTATGGTACACAAACGCTGATGCAATAACAAATAAGTGGGAGGAGTGGCACGAAAGAGTCAAAGAGGCATCACGGGACATCACAGCTCTCACAGAAACCAAGCTAACAGGTATGATAACAGATGCCATCTTTCCAACGGGATACCAGATCCTGAGGAAAGACAGAGGTAATGGGGGTGGAGGAGTGGCACTGTTGATAAAAAACTGATGGAATTTTGATGAGCTGGAGAGAGGAGACAGCGGAGATTACATAGTGGGAACACTTCACTCTGGAGGTTCCAAGGTGGTAATTGCAGTGATGTATAACTCACCACAGAACAGCAGGAGGCCAAGGCAAGAGTATGATGAGAGCAATAGAGCGATGGTAGACACACTGGCTGCAGTGGCCAGAAGAGCTCATGCATGCAGGGCAAAGCTCCTGATCATGGGTGACTTTAACCACAAGGATATTAGGGGCCAAGACACATGGAGGGCTAAGATGATGGAAGTGGTACTGGAAAACTTCATGTACCAACACTTAAGGGACACTACAAGAGAGAGAGGAGAGAATAAATCAGCAAGACATCACATATGAAAGACCTCTTGGGGCCAGCGATCATGTGGTTTTAAGCTTCGAATACACAGTAGAGCTACAAGTGGAGGGGGAAGCAGGAAGGGCCGGGACGAATGAAGCCAAACTACAGGAAAGGGACTACACAGGAATGATGAACTTCCTGAACAGGGTTCAGTGGACAGAAAACTGGCAGGGAAGCCAGTTAATGAGATGATGGAATATGTAGCAACAGTGTGCAAGGAGGCTGAGGAGAGGTTTGTACCCAAGGGTAACAGGATTAATGAAAAAGCCAGGATGAGCCCATGGTTCACCCAAAGGTGCAGGGAGGCAAAAACCAAGTGTGCTATGGAATGGAAGAAATATAGAAGGCAAAGGACCCAGGAGAATAAGGAGAGCAGTCATAGAGCCAGAAATGAATATGCACAGATAAGAAGGGAGGCCCAATGACAATATGAAAACGACATAGCAGCGAAAGCCAAATCTGACCCGAAGCTGTTATATAGCCACATCAGAAGGAAAACAACAGCAAGGACCAGGTAATCGGGCTAAGAAAGGAAGGAGGAGAGACAACAAGAAATGACCTTGAAGTATGTGAGGAACTCAACAAAAGATTTAAAGAAGTGTTCACAGAGGAGACAGAAGGGGCTCCAGAAAGACGGAGAGGTGGGGCACACCAACAAGTGCTGGACACAGTACACACAACCGAGGAAGAAGTGAAGAGGCTTCTGAGTGAGCTAGATACCTCAAAGGCAATGGGGCCAGATAACATCTCTCCATGGGTCCTGCGAGAGGGAGCTGAGGCACTATGTGTTTCCCCTAACAACAATATTCAATACATCTATCGAAACAGGGAGATTTCCTGACGCATGGAAGACAGCAAATGTAGTCCCAATCTTTAAAAAAGGAGACAGACATGAAGCACTAAACTATAGACCAGTGTCACTGACATGTATAGTATGCAAAGTCATGGAGAAGTTTATCAGGAGAAGATTGGTGGAACACCTAGAAAGGAATGATCTCATCAACAGCAGCCAACATGGTTTCAGGATGGGAAATCCTGTGTCACAAACCTACTGGAGTTCTAAGACATGGTGACAGCAGTAAGACAAGAGAGAGAGGGGTGGATGGATTGCATTTTCTTGGACTGCAAGAAGGCATTTGACACAGTTCCACACAAGAGATTAGTGCAAAAACTGGAGGACCAAGCAGGGATAACTGGGAAGGCACTACAATGGATCAGGGAATACTTGTCAGGAAGACAGCAGCGTGTTATGGTACGTGGCGAGGTGTCAGAGTGGGCACCTGTGACCAGCGGGCTCCCACAGGGGTCAGTCCTAGGACCAGTGCTGTTTCTGGTATTTGTGAACAACATGACGGAAGGAATAGACTCCGAAGTGTCCCTGCTTGCAGATGACGTAAAGTTGATGAGAAGAATTCATTTGATCGAAGACCAGGAAGAACTACAAAGGGATCTGGACAGGCTGCAGACCTGGTCCAGCAATTGGCTTCTGGAGTTCAACCCCTCCAAGTGCAAAGTCATGAAGATTGGGGAAGGGCAAAGAAGACCGCAGATGGAGTACAGTCTAGGGAGCCAGAGACTACAAACCTCACTCTTGGGGTGAGTATAACACCAGGCACATCTACTGAAGTGCACATCTACCAAATAACTGCTGCAGCATATGGGCACCTAGCAAACCTCAGAACAGCATTCCGACATCTTAATAAGGAATCGTTCAGAACCCTGTACACCATGTATGTTAGGCCCATATTGGAGTATGCAGCACCAGTTTGGAACCCACACCTAACCAAGCACGTAAAGAAACTAGAGAAAGTGCAAAGGTTTGCGACAAGACTAGTTTCTGAGCTAAGAGGTATGTCCTACGAGGAGAGGTTAAGGGAAATCAACTTGACAACACTGGATGACAGGAGAGATAGGGGGGACATGATAACAACATACAAAATACTGAGAGGAATTGACAAGGTGGACAAAGACGGGATGTTCCAGAGATAGGACACAGAAACAAGAGGTCACAATTGGAGGCTGAAGACTCAGATGAATCAAAGGGATGTTAGGAAGCCCCTCAACCAGGTCAACCCCAGTGCAACAAAACATTCTAAACCAAAACACCCATGCCATATCCAATGCCTCCACCCACTGCATTACAAACTCCACCCACACAGCAACCACCCATAGTGCCTTATCAGGTCTCCCACTTCCCCAACCCGAGTGTATCCCCCAGACCACAGTCTTAGAAAAGAAGTTGAAGGTGTGGTATACAAATACAGACGAAATAACAAATAAGTGTGAGGAGTGGCATGAAGAAATCAAGGAGTCATCCCCAGACATAATAGCACTTACAGAAACAAAACTCACCAGAATGATAACAGATGCAATCTTTCCACCCGGATATCAAATTCTCAGGAAAGGCAGAAGGAGGCGAGGGGGAGGTGGAGTTGCACTGCTCATTAAAAGCCAGTGGGGTTTTGAGAAAATGGAAGGAATGGATGGCACGGGCGAAAGGGAATACTTAGTAGAAACAATCCAGTCTGAGGGATAAGGTGATTATTGCAGTAATGTACAATCCACCACAGAACTGCAGGAGGCCAAGAGAAGAATACGATGAGAGCAACAGAGCAATGGTCGACACACTAGCCGAGGCAGCCAGAAGAGCACACATGGGGGGAGCAAAGTTACTAGTTATGGGTGATTTCAATCACAAGGAGATTGACTGGGAAAACCTGGAGCCCCATGGGGATCCCAAAACATGGAGAGCCAAGATGATGGATGTGGTACTGGAAAACCTCATGCATCAACCTGTTAGAGACACTACCAGAGAGAGAGGTGAGGATGATCCAGCAAGACTGGGCCTTGTATTCACCTTGAGTGGTTCGGACATCGAGGAAATCATGTATGAAAGGCCCCTAGGAGCTAGTGATCATGTGGTTCTGTGCTTTGACTACATAGTTGAGCTTCAAGTGGAGAGAGTGGCAGGAATAGGATGGGAAAAACCAAACTACAAAAGGGGGAACTACTCAGGCATGAGGAACTTCCTGCAAGACATTCAGTGGGAGAGGGAACTGACAGGAAAACCAGTACAAGAAATGATGGACTATGTGACAACAAAATGCAAGGAGGCAGAGGAGAGGTTTGTTCCCAAGAGAAACAGAAATAATGGGAAGAACAGAACGAGTCTTTGGTTCGCCCAAAGGTGTAGGGAGGCTAAAACTAGGTGTACTAGAGAATGGAAAAGGTACAGAAGATAGAGAACTCAGGAAAATAAAGAGATTAGCCGAAGAGCCAGAAACGAATATGTACAGATAAGAAAGGAGACTCAGTGACAATATGAAAATGGCATAGCATCGAAAGTCAAGTCTGACCCAAAGCTGTTGTATAGCCACATCAGGAGGAAAAAACAGTCAAGGACCAGGTAATCAGACTGAGGAAGGGTGATGGGGAGTTCGCAAGAAACGACCGAGAGGTATGTGAGGAGCTCAACACGAGATTAATAGAAGAATTTACAGTGGAAACCAGTAGGACTCCAGGAAATTAGAACAGGGGGGCACTCAAAGAAGTGCTGGATGAGGTACACATAACCAAGGAGGAAGTGAAGAAGCTGCTATGTGAACTTGACACCTCTAAGGTGGTGGGACCAGACAACATCTCTCTGTGGGTCCTTAGAGAGGGAGCAGAGATGCTGTGTGTGCCATTAACAAAGATCTTCAACACATCCATTGAAACTGGGTAACTCCCTGAGGCTTGGAAGATGGCAAATGTAGTCCCAATTTTTAAAAAGGGAGACAGACATGAGGCACTAAACTACAGTCCTGTGTCACTAACGTGTATAGTATGCAAAGTCATGGAGAAGATCATCAGGAGGAGAGTGGTGGAGCACCTGGAAAGAAACAAGTGTATAATCGACAACCAGCACGGTTTCAGGGAAGGAGAATCCTGTGTCACAAACCTACTGGAGTTTTATGACAAGGTGACAGAAGTAAGACAAGAGAGAGAGGGGTGGATCGACTGCATTTTTTTGGGACTGCAAGAAGGCCTTCGACACAGTTCCTCACAAGAGGTTACTGCAAAAGCTAGAGCCATACCCCCGGCCGGGATTGAACCCGCGGTCATAGAGTCTCAAAACTCCAGCCAGGCACACATAACAGGAAAGGCACTGCAATGGATCAGAGAATACCTGACGGAGGCAACAACGAGTCATGGTACGTGACGAGGTGTCAGAGTGGGCGCCTGTGACAAGCGGGGTTCCACAGGGGTCAGTCCTAGGACCTGTGCTGTTTTTAGTATATGCGATTGACATAACGGAAGGGATAGACTCAGAAGTGTTCTTGTTTGCAGATGATGTGAAGTTAATGAGAAGAATCAAATTGGACAAGCATCAGGCAGGACTACAAAGAGACCTGGATAGGCTAAAAGCCTGGTCCAGTAACTGGCTCCTTGAGTTTAACCCTGCCAAATGCAAAGTCATAAAGATTGGGGAAGGGCAAAAAGGACCGCAGACACAATATAGTCTAGATGGCCAAAGACTGCAAACCTCACTCAAAGAAAAAGATCTGGGGGTGAGTATAACACCAAGCACATCTCCTGAGGAGCACATCAATCAGATAACTGCTGCAGCATATGGGCGTCTGGCAAACCTACGGATAGCGTTCCGATACCTCAGTAAAGAATCTTTCAAGATTCTGTATACCATTTACGTCAGGCCCATACTGGAGTATACAGCACCAGTTTGGAATCCACACCTGGTCAAGCACGTCAAGAAATTACAGAAAGTGCAAAGGTTTGCAACAAGACTAGTCCCAGAACTAAGGGGAATGTCCTAGGAAGAAAGGTTGAGGGAAATCGGCCTGATGACACTGGAGGACAGGAAGGTCAGGGGAGACATGATAACGACATATAAAATACTGCACGGAATAGACAAGGTGGACAAAGACGGGATGTTCCAGAGATGGGACACAGAAACAATAGGAGGTTGAAGACTCAGATGAATCAAAGGGATGTTAGGAAGTATTTCTTCAGTCATAGAGTAGTCAGGCCGTGGAATAGCCTAGAAAGTGACGTAGTGGAGGCGGGAACCATACATAGTTTTAAGGCGAGGTTTGATAAAGCTCATTGAACAGGGAGAGAGAGGACCTAGTAGCAATCAGTGAAGAGGCAGGGCCAGGAGCTATGACTCGACCCCTGCAACCACAAATAGGTGAGTACAAATAGGTGAGTACACACACACACACACACACACACACACGCGCGCGTGCGCGCGCAGGAAAGAAAAAGAAAAAGGTAACTCAGGAGGACTCGAAGACCCTAGGATCAGAGGGGTTTGGGTTTTTTAGTAAGGAAGCATGGATAGAAGAGCAATGCAAAAGGATGGAGCAAGAGTGGGAGATTAAACTAGGAGAGCTTACTGTAAAAAATGGAAGCAGAGCTTTCTGTGAAATTGGAAAAAGAGGTTGGAGGAGGAGAAGAAGCATTGGGAGTCCCAAGTCAAAGCTGCAGTAATCAGGATAAGGGTCCTAGAATATGAGGTAAACAGGCCGACGTGAGCTACAGGGGTATTGACCAGAGGAGGCACAGCAACTGAAGCTGGTACACCTCTACTGAATGAGGGGCTCAATGGGAAGGAAGGAGATATAACTTACAATAAGGTCCTATCAGCCCACCAAGCAGGGCCAAGGAATGAAGGGGAGAGCAGCTGGGTGCAGGTGGTGAGGCAGACAGGTCATATGCAGAGACACGACCATGACACCAAGAGCTAGAGGAAAAAATAAGGGAAAAAAAGGCCATGTACAGACAGGAGCCAGAGACACAGAGGGAAAGGCAATGTGAGGAGGAGAGGGCGAAA
Organism: Cherax quadricarinatus; assembly: GCF_026875155.1. NCBI lineage: Eukaryota > Metazoa > Arthropoda > Malacostraca > Decapoda > Parastacidae > Cherax > Cherax quadricarinatus. The sequence goes on along the minus strand of NC_069451.1, from coordinate 34,290,850 downwards.
TCAGTGTTTATTCATGGGCTTCAGAAGAGTGAGGGGAGGACACACACTGAAAGACAGCAGGCAGAAAGAAAGGAGGTAGGTGGAGAGACAAGGACAGAATCAGCAGAGGACAACCAGAGCAGGGCAGAGCAACAAGAGCAAGCACACACAGAACCATCTCCAGAACCCCACAACCAATTACGCTATCCCAACACAGGCCACAATCCACACTCACAGCCCCCACCTCACACTATGTTGTAGAATTCTACAGTACACTGCCAAGTCCCCCATCCTCACAGACCCCCCAAAACACAGAGCTGGAGAGGAAACTGAAGGTATGGTACACCAAAGCTGATGGAATAACAAATTAGTGGGAGGAGTGGCACGAAAGAGTCAAAGCGGCATCACCGGACATCACAGGCCTCACAGAAACCAAGCTCACAGGGATAACAGATGCCATCTTTCCAATGGGATATCAGATCCTGAGGAAAGACAGAGGGAGCAGAAGGGTGGAAGAGTGACACTGCTAATCAAAAACCGATGGAATTTCGATGAGCTGGAAAGAGGAGACAGAGAAAAAGCAAGAGATTACATAGTACTAACGCTTCAGCCTGGAGGTCCCAAGGTGGTAATTGCTGTGATGTATAACCCACCACAGAACAGCAGGAGTCCAAGGCAAGAGTATGATGAGAGCAATAAAGCGATTGTTGACACACTGGCTGAAGTGGCCAGAAGGTTCATGTGAACAGGGCAAAGCTACTGATCATGGGTGACTTAAACTACAAGGAAATCAAATGGGAGAACTTGCATCCACAAGGGAGCCAAGAAACATGGAGGGCTAAGATAATGGAGGTGATACTGGAAAACCTCATGTACCAACACATAGAAGGAGAGGATGAACCAGCGAGACTGAACCTAGTATTCACCTTGAGTAGCGCAGATATTGAGGACATCACATATGAAAGACCCCTTGGGGCCAGTGATCATGTGGTTTTTAGCTTCGAATACATAGTAGAGTTACAAGTCGAGAGGGAAGCAGGAAGGACTGGACAAATGAAGCCAAACTATACGAAAGGGGACTACGCAAGCATGAATAACTTCCTCAACCGGGTTTAGTGGGACAGAACTGGCAGGGAAGTCAGTGGACGAGATGACGGAATATGAGACAACAATGTGTAAGGGAGCTGAGGAGAGGTTTGTACCCAAGGGTAACAGGAATAATGAAAAATCCAAGTTGAGCCTGTGGTTCACCCAAAGGTGCAGGGAGGCCAAAATCAAATGTGCTAAGGAATAGAAAAAGTATAGAAGGCAAAGGACCCAGGAGAATAAGGAGACCAGTTGTTAGCCAGAAATGAATATGCACAGGTAAGACGGGAGGCCCAAAGGCAATATGAGAATTACATAGCAGCAAAAGCCAAATCTGATCCAAAACTGTTGTACAGCCACATCAGGAGGAAAACAACAATCAAGGACCAGGTAATCAGGCTGAGGATGGAAGGAAGGGAGGTCACAAAAAACTTTCTTGAAGTATGTGAGGAGCTCAACAGAAGATTCGAAGAAGTGTTCACAGAGGAGACAGAAGGGCCTCCAGAAATGCAAAGAGGTGGGGTACACCATCAAGTGCATACAACCGAGGAAGAAGTGAAGAGGCTGTTAAGCGAGCTAGATCTCTCAAAGGCAATAGGGCCAAATAACATCTCTCCATGGGTTTTGAGAGAGGGAGCAGAGGCACTTTGTGTACCACTAACAGCTGTCTTCAACACATCTATCGAAACAGGACGACTACCGAAAGTATGGAAGACAGCAAATGTAGTTGCAATTTTTAAAAAAGGAGAGAGACACGAAACATTAAACTACAGACCAGTGTCACTTACGTGTACAGTATGCAAAGTCATGGAGAAAATTATCAGGAGAAGAGTGGTGGAGCACCTTGAAAGGAATGAGCTTATCAACGGCAGCCAACACGGTCTCAGGGACGGAAAATCATGCGTCACAAACCTGCTGGAGTTCCATGATAGGGTGATGGCAGTAAGACGAGAGAGAGAGGGACCGTAAAAAGGCGTCTGACACAGTTCCACACACGAGATTAATCTGGAAGCCAGAGGGCCAGGCAGGGATAACAGGGAAGGCACTACAGTGGATCTGGGAATACCCTGTCAAGAAGACAACAGCGAATCATGGTACGTGGCTAGGTATCAGAGTAGGCGCCATTAACAACGGGGTGCCACAGGGATCAGTCCTACGACTGGTGCTGTTTCTGGTATTTGTGAATGACAATGTGGAAGGAATAGACTCTGAAGTGTCCCTGTTTGCAGATGATGTGAAGTTGATGAGAAGAATTCAATCAGATGAAGACCAGGCAGAACTACAGAGGGATCTGGATAAACTGCAGTCCTGGTCCAGAAACTGGATCCTGGAGTTCAACCCCACCAAGTGCAAAGTCATTAAGATTGGGGATTAGCAAAGAAGACCACAGACGGAGTACAGTCTAGGGGGCCAGAGCCTACAAACCTCACTCAAGGAAAAGGATCTTGGTGTGAGTATAACACCGGGAACTTCTCCTGAGGCGCACATCAACCAAATAACTGCTGCAGCATATGGGCGCCTGGTAAACCTAAGAACAGCATTCCGATATCAAAATAAGGAGTCAGTCAGGACCCTGTACACTGTGTACGTTGCCCATACTGGAATATGTAGTGCCCGTTTGGAACCCTCACCTAGCCATGCCTGTAAGGAAACTAGAGAAAGTGTAGAGGCTTACAACAAGACTAGTCCCGGCTCTAAGAGGTATGTCCTATGAGGAGAGGTTAAGGGAAATCGACCTGACGATACTGGAAGACAGGAGAGTTAGGGAGGATATGATAATGACATATAAAATACTAGAGATATAGACAATGTGGACAAACAGAGGATGTTCCAGAGATGGGACACAGCAGCAAAGGGTCACAGTTGGAAGCTGAAGACTCAGATGAACCACAGGGATGTTAGGAAGTATTTCTTCAGTCACAGAGTTGTCAGGAAGTGGAAGTGATGTAGTGGAGGCAGGATCCATACATAGTTTTAAGAAGAGGTAAGATAAAGCTCACATAGTGGGAAGAATGACCAGGTAGCAGCCAGTTGAAGAGGTGGGGCCAGGATCTCTGAATCGACCACCGCAACTAAAACTAGGTGAGTACAACTAGGTGAGTATACACACACACACACACACACACACACACACACACACACACACACACACACACACACACACACACACACACACACAATACACACATAAACAGCACACACACTCATTACAACTCCTATACTTTATAAAAAATGGTGGCTCAGAGTGGAAGTCGAAGACTCAGGGAATCAAGAAAGATGGTTCTGTTAAAGAAGAATGGATGGAAGAGCAATATAAAAGGGTGGAATAAGAGTGGGAGAGCAAACTAGGTGAGCTTTCTGCAAAAATGAAGAAAAGGAGGGCGGCAGAGAAAAAATGGGAGTCACAAGCCAAAACCACAGAAGCCAGGTACAGGCTCTAGAATATGAGGTAAACTTGCTGAAACGACTTACTGGACTATTGCCCAGAGGAGGTATAGCACCTGAAGCAGCTACACCCCTACTGAATGAGGAGCCCAACTGAAAGGAAGGAGACATGGCTTATGTTACAGCCCTATCAGTCCACCAAGCAGGGCTGAGCAATGAATGGGGAGAGCCGTTGGGAGCAGGGATAGCAGTCAGGGAGGGGGGAGAAGGGGATAGGTCCAATGCAGAGGCACAACGATGCCACCAAGAGTTACAGCAAAAAATAAGGCAGACAATGACCATGTACAAATGGGATCCAGAGACACAAAGGGAAAGGCAATGGGAGGAGAGGGAGAAGTCAGTGTTTAATCGTGGGCTACAGGAGAGCGAGGGGAGGACTCACAATGAAAGATGGCAGAAAGAAAAACAGAAGACTGAAAACATTATCAAAGAAATAGACATGACAGAGATAGTAAATTTTCAGAGAATAGGGAAGTACTTGATGGGGAGAAATCAGCCGGTCAAACTGATTTTCAAGACAGAAGTGGTGCAGAACAGGATCCTGCAAGGGAAAACCATGGCTGAAGAAATCGTCAACATATGGTCCGAACCCTTGACTGGTCCGAAACCCTTGACTTGGTCCGAACCCGTGACTGGTTTCCAAACGGTTTCGATGGACAATAAAGCAGACTGTAAAATGGATGGGGTTGTAGGCGCCCTTATAACACAAACTTAACTATATACCATGAACGTGCACGGTAAGCTGTCCAATATACAAAAACATGTAAAACACAAATACAAATAGCTATAGCTTTCATTAAGGAGTTATTAATAGAAAATTCAAAAGGTTGCTAGTAGAATATGCAGTAATCAACCATTTCAAATCATTTGAAGCTGTGTGTAGTCCTGTGGTCAGTCCAAACAAAACGGGCTTCCACATGCATAAATGTCATTGTTTTGTGGGAAATTGGTGTCACACCCCTTGTGCGCAGAGATCCAAGAACTAGCTACAAGCATTATTAAAACAGGGAAGTGTTTTGGTATGGCCAAATGAGATAAATCTGTGGACTAAATTCACAAGGGTATTAAAGAGGTCAACATCAAAGCTGCTTTTCATAGTAACCTGGAAGCTTTCTACAACAGATGGGAACATAAAAATGTCTGGGCTGAATGGTACTGCCCTTGATACTGGCCATGTAGTCAGAAACTGTAGGCTGGAGAAGATGTCCTGGTAGTCAGTAAATGTGGGGCATGATAGTGCTTCCTGGGAAACAGTAATGGTGAAGCTGCGAGGTGGCTGTCCTGGGAGACAGTAAGTGGGTGAAGCTGGAGAAGCTGTCACTGGGAGACAGTACAAGTGGACCCCCGGTTAACGATTTTAATCCGTGCAAGAAGGGTAATTGTTATGGCGAAATAATCGTTTATGTGAATGAATTTTCCCCATAAGAAATAATGGAAATAAAATTCTTAATTCCGTGCAAGACACCCTAAAAGTTATGAAAAATTTTTTATTTACCACATGAGATGTTAATTTTAATACACACAAACTGAAAAAGGCATGCACAACTTACATGAACACTACTTTTATTTTGAAAGATCTGGTGATGATTGAAGGGATGGGAGGAGGGGAGAGCATTATCTTCTTACTGTTTAGAAGTGGGAATCCCCTTTCCATGTGACTTTGAGGTAGCAAGTTCCTTTTCTGGGGTTACTTCCCTTCTTTCTTTTAATGCTACTATGGCCAGCTTCGAGTCACTGGACTTCATTCGCACAAGATATCCTGTCCATAGTGGCCTGTACCTCTCTTTCCTTTATGACTTCCCTAAAGTGTTTCACCAACATTGTCAGGTGTACAAGGTTCCAACACGGCTAGCAATAGCTGTGTGAGAGGTGATTTCATCCATGAAAGGTTTGCACTTACAACCACTTTGCACAGATTTTCCTTTATCTTTTGTAGTATGGCAACTTCTTCAATTTCTGTTCTCTCTCTGCCCTCCTCTGAACGCATTTTTCCCAGGTCTGGCCTTCTTGCTCTGAAGTTGATCTATCCCGCTCAACAGTGTTAGTTCTTCATTGTCCTCTCCCCCAACTCTTCCACATCCTCCCCACAAACCTCCAACCCCCAAGGACTTTTTTTGCCCAATGCCATCAGTGGATTCCTCAACTGGCATAATCATCTCAGGTTTTAGCCCAAACCCTTCAAAATCCCTTTTGTCTACCATTCTGGCCACAGTTTCTTACCCAACAGAGTTCAAGGTCCCTCTTTAGTCACTTCCTCCCAAGCCATTACCTATAAGGTTACACAATTGGGAGATTAAAGTGATCTCTCCAAAACTCTCCTAAGAGTCAGTTGAGTTTCTGAGGTCATTACAAAGCACCTTTCAAACAGAAGCTTTTGTGTACAGTTTCTTGAAGTTGGAAAATAACCTGCGGTCCATGGGCGCAGGAGAGGAGTGGGTATATAGGAGGCAAAAACTTCACCTTAATGAAGCCTCATGTCCGCACTTAAAGTCGACTCTGCACGTCCTGTAGGATGACCAGGGGCTTTCTAACAACCAGGAGGCACTTAGATCTAATTTCTTTTCAGTTAGGTAATCTGTTCACATTGGGGGCAAAGCATGGTGTAACCAGTTATATAAAATTCCCTAGTGACCCATGGCCTTACAGTTTTGCCCACACAGCACACACCAAATTTCCTTGAGGACATTCTTTTGCTGAACGCTCTGGAGTTTTCAGAGTGATACACTAATATGGCTTAACTTTGCAATCAACCAGTAGCATTGGCACAACAAGAGAAAGAGTAAGCCTGTCTTTCAATAGGCTATATGTCCCTGGAGTGCCTTTTCCTCCTGATTAATGTAGGTCCGTCCCCCCTTGGCATTTCTTCCAGAACAGGCCTGTTTCAATCACAATTAAACACTTGTTCAGGTTTCAGTCCTTCATTTCTATGTACTCCTTGAATTTCCCGCACATATTTTTCAGCCGCTTTGTGGTCCGAGACTGGCAGCCTCACATGCCTTATCACACTAAGATGCCACTACGCTTCATAAATCTCTCCAAACCAACCTTTGCTGGCCTTAAATTCACTCACATCATCACTCGTTGCAGGCATTTTTTAATAAATCCTCATGCAACTTCTAGCCTTTTCACAATATGATCGGCTTGAGAGACGCTATCTCCTGCTAGCTGTTTTTTCAATTATATCCACACCAATAAGAGTCTCTACAACATCCTTCCATCACTTGCGAGTCTTTGGTTTCGAAACACAGTTAAAAAACCTTTGGCAAGAACAGCTATCCTTGTATATGTCTTTTTTGGTGCCCACCAATAGTACGATAATTGATGGGTTTCTTGTACAAAACATGACTAGGTCGGCGATATGCAGCTCCACTTCATACTTATCAATGATCTCCTTCTTCATTTCAATGGGAATTCACACCCTTAATGTGTTATGGTTGGCACTTAGAAGCTTTCCTTTGTGCCCATGGTTCCTATTTTCCAGAAACAGCACCGAAAACACTGTCATAATACGAAATATCCGAGTGTATGCTTGGGATGTTACCGCGGAGAGGCTGGCAGGTAAACAATGGCACGGTCGCGCAACATGTGACTCTGGCTGAGGGCGCACATTGGACGCGTCTCGGACAAAAATCGGTGAGGCGGGTTTTTATCGGTAAGCGCGGCAAAATTTTGCGATTAAAGAAGCGGTATGCGGAAATAATCGCTTGTGATGCCATCGTTATGCGGGGGTCCACTGTAATGGGTGAAGCTGAGATGCTGTCCTGGGAGACAGTAATGGGTGATGCTGGAGATGCTGTCCTGGGAGACAGTAATGGTGAAGCTGGAGATTTTGTCCCATGTAATGTCGGGACTTATATGCAGGAAGGAATACATATAAATGACCCTCCATATGGGACAAAGCCATAGTAGGGAAACAATATGTAATTCAAAGATAACAACTACCAATATTGCAACCTATGAAATACCGCAGGAAATAGCAAGAACAAGAAGGACTTCCACTACCATAGTGAGGATATATTACCAAAAACAACTGGTGGAGCTCCATTTTGTGCTTAGGAGGATAGAAAGTAAGACAGGAACATGGCACCAACAGGGAATACAGTACGCAGAAACCCAAGGCAAACGGAAACCAAGTCCTTGCAAATACTATGCAATCGGTATCCTGCTGGCATGGGAAATCTAGAAAAAACAGACCGGACGTGCAACAATGACCACCGCTAGAAAATGCCATGCAGCATATACTAACAAGGACAAATGTCAAACTCAACTCCCTTCCCTGTAACCTTTTTCATCACCCTGAAACTGTGTACCTCTTCATACAGGAAAAGACTGTGCTATAACTTAAATTGCCAGGCATACAACTAAAGGTGACAAAAGATACAAAACATCCATGCCTTGGAAAAAACCTGGAAGCCACAGCCACTCAAGAGGGAGAGGTTTTTAGTGCCAAGGAATGAAAAAAAACTGGCAGGAAAATGGCAGAAATCGTACCCAAATCCAGTCATTCCTGAGTGGAACCACAGTCGATGGCCTCCCACTCCAAACCAACAGATACAGATACTAATGCCGGAAAAAAATCCACCCCAAGTAACCATCAATACCACCAGTCCGCGCTAACATTCTTCTTGCAATATACAGGACTAAAGAGTCCAGCAACAAACAACAGAAATACCTTTCATCCGTGGACTGCTTGCAGAGGCAGAAGGCAATGTTCGCTGCTTTCACTGAGACCCACATAAAGGATCACTGGACAACGAAATAATGGATCCCAGGTGACAAACAACCTATACAGAAGTGACAGAGAGAACAAGGCAAAAGGGGGGGGGGTTTGCCTGTACATTGAAGAGTCACTTGTTTGCACAGAACTGCTAAATGCCTCAAAGATGTAGTGGAAGCTTTACAGTAGAAGGTCGAGAACCAAAACCTAGTCATTGTGGTAGTCTCAAGCCTCCGGATGCAAATCCCAGCAATTCCAGAACACTAGTTAAAAATTGAACCATGTTCTGAAAATCTTCAGCTCCTGCACCCAACATCTTGCTCCTGGTGGATTTCAACTTAAGGCACCTAAAATGGAGGAATCATAGCAAATAATATTGTTGCAGAAATAACACCAGGAGGCAGCTCTGATGAAAACTCACACTCACAAACGAGCTTTTAAATCTCTGCACAAAATTCAATTAAACCAGCAAATAATAGAGCCTTCTAGACTGGAGAAAGACACAGACCTTATCTTCACTAACAATGATGATCTTATAGAGAAAGTCCACATAACAAAAACCAATCTACTCAGATCACAACATAATTGAGGTTCAGTCATGTATGCGCGGAGCCCCAGACCGACATAATGAGATTAGTCACTAGGGAGGCCATTTCACCATTCAACTTCCATATACAAAAACATAAGTGGGGACCAATGTAAACCAAGTCCTAACCGATATAAGCTGGGAAGATTATACTAACAACACAGACCCCCAACTATGCCTAAACAGATTAACTCGGTGGCACTCTTATGTATGCACAAGACTTATTCCTCTACAGAAAAAGGAGGAGTAAATGTAAAATCGAAAGAGACGGCGCTCCTTTACAGGCGACGAAAATAATAACAGAGCGGCTAAAAGAGGTCAATAATACTTGAAATGCGTAGGTAACACTGTATCAAGTAGAAATAGCAAGCATCGAACTTAAGCTAAAAGAATCCTTTAGGAGTCAGGAATATCGTCGGGGAAGAATAAAAGAGCCATAAATGAAATCGAAAGAAAACCAAAGATTCTTCTCCTATGCCCAAATCAAAATCGAGAACTACGTCCAGTATGGGCCCCCCACTTAAACAAGATAGGGCCCTACCAGATGACAGCAAGGAAATCAGTGAGCTACTCAAGTCCCAATATGACTCAGTTTTTAGCAAGCCGCTAGTTAGCCTGAAGCCGTAGATCAAAATGAATTTCTATATGAGAGAGCCACAAAATTTGATTAACACAAGCCTATCCGAAGTTATCCCTGATCCTGACAGCCAGATGACTCGAACAGGCGATAAATGACATGCCCCATGCACTCTGCCCCAGCCAACTCATGGAACTCTGGTTTTCATTCTAGAACAGCAAGAAGCCCCTATCACGAGCCTTTTCCATCCTAGGAGGAGGGAGCAGGACACGTGGGGTCGTCCCTCAGTAACTAAAAACAACAGACATAGCCCCACTCCACAAAGGGGTCAGTAAAGCAACAGCTAAAGAACTACAGACCAAATAGCAACTAACATCCCCATTCAAAGAAAATCTTTGAAAGGGTCCTAAAGGCAAATCCCCAAACCCATCTAGAACCCATCAGTTACACAACCCAGGGCAACATGGGTTTAGAACAAGTCTGTCTCAAACTATTGGATCACTACGACAAGTTCCTAAATGGCTAGAAGACAAAAAGGAATGCAGATGTAATATATACATGACTTTGCAAAAGCTTCGACGAAGTGTAGACCAGGCGTAATAGCGCACAAAATGCGTGCTAAAGGAATAAACAGGAAAAGTTCGGTCGATGAGTCTATAAATTCCTCACCAACAGAACGCAGAGAGTAGTCTCAACAGAGTAAAGTCCGAGGCATCTACGGTAAAAGCTCTGTTCCACAAGGCACGACTCCTCCCATCTTGTATCCTCATCCCTCATATCCGACCTAGACAAGGCATGACAGCCACAGCACCCGTGTCTTCCTTTGTAGATGACACCCCGATCTGCATGACAGTGTCTTCCATTGCAGACACTGCAGGCTCCAGGTCGGACATCAAGCAAATCTTTCATGGGCCTGCAGAAAACAATATGAAGTCAAACGATGAGAAATTTCAATTTACTCAGATATGGTAAACATGAAGAAAATAAATCTTCATCAGAGTAACAAAACAAATTCTTGGCCACAAAATAGAAGCGAAACACCACATACACCAACGTCAAATGGACCTGGGAGTGAATCATGTCGGAGATCTCACCTTCAAGACCATGAACATTGTATCAATCGCATCTCTGCCTAGAAAATGCACAGGATGGATAATGAGAACCCTTCAAACTAGGGAGGCCAAGGCCCATGATGACACTCTTCAGGTCACTTGTTTATATCTAAGCTGAATATTGCTGCACACTAACAGCACCTTCAAGGGCAGGTGAAAATGCCTGACCTAGGAAAATGTACAGAGAACTTTCACGGCGCAGCAGAACGGAGATAAAACAACCTCAATTATTGGAGCTCTTGAGGTTCCTAAACCTGTATTCCCTGCTTAAGAAATCGTAATGACAACGATTGAAATAAACCATATCCCCCCCGGCCGGGAATTGAACCACGGCGTCATAGAGTCTCAAAAACTCCAGCCGTCCGCAAACCACTAGACCACAGCTAGCCACAATAAGATTTTCATCCACTAGGAATAATTTCTACAAACCATAGTAAGTTTAGCACAGGCACCTCTGGTGACCACAAATGCAAGTTTTTTACAGACGAATCTCCATCTAGCGTGGCCGTGCGAACTCTAGTTCAAAGTCCCTTGTGGCTAGCTGTCTTTGGTTAGCGCGACGGGCAGGAGATTTTGAGACTCTATGACCCGGGGTTCAATCCCGGCCGTGTATGGCTAGAATTCCCCTAACGGCAAGAAGGTGAGAGATACATGATTATATACACCCCGAAAAAATCCTAGAGGGACTGTCACCGAACTTGCACACGAAAATCACTCACTAACAAAGCAAAAACTTGACAGATGATGCACCACTCCCCCCAATGAAAAGCAGGGTGTCCTAGCCACGTTAAGAGAGACCATACATTAAGTGTCAGTGGCCAGACCTGTTTTACAAAATCTCCTCCCGCACACACAAGGGGGAATTACCAAAGACCCCTGGCAGTCCTTCAAGCTGGCACTGGACAAAGCACACTAAATCAGTTCCTGATCAGAGCCGGGCTGTGGCTCGTACATTGGTTTGCGTGCAGCCAACAGCAACAGAGCCAGGTTGATCTGGCTCGATCCACCAGGAGGCCTGGTCACAGACCGGCAGCGGTGGCGTTCACCCCCTGAACTCTCCTCCCAGTAAAGCTCAGGTAAATGAGACCTCTGAATTTCTGCTTTGCATTTAGTGTTTGAAGATCAACCATTTCCCTCCACCTTCCAAGAAAATGTACACTGCGTACATCAGGCCAACACTGTGAAAGTGCAGCACTATCATGTAATCCACACCTGGACAAACATTCCTATTAGAGTAAAGTGCAAAGGATTAACAACAAGAAACAATTTTGGGGGCTGAGGGGTTTGTCGTACGAGAGGGGTTAAGAGAGTCGACTTGACAACACTGCAGGACAGGAGGGAAGGGGTGACGTGATAACGACATATAAATACTTAGGAACTGACAAGGGGATAGGGACAGAATGTTTTCAGAGATGGGACACAGCAACTAGGGGGAGGGGAAAACAGCTGGAACATGAAATATCATATGAGCCACAGGGACGTTAGGAAACTTTTTTTTCGGTTAAATAGTTGTCAGAATGGTCATTCTGAAGAGTAGTATGGAGCAGGATCCATACATAGCCATACAGGAGCTAGGAAAGAGAGACAAGGATGGAACCAGCAGGAGAGTCAATCAGAGCAAACAGGCAGTAAGGGCAAGCACACACCGAACTATCCCATACACCATCCCACACAAAACTACAATCCACACTTCACAAGCATCCACCCAACACCGAGCTATAGAATCCCCACAAATATGCACAGGTCTCCACCCCACAGCCCCCCCAAACCACAGTGTTGAAGAAAGGAAAACTGAAGGAATGTACACAAACGCTTGGATGCAATACAAATTAAGAGGAGGATGGCACAAAGAGTCAAGAGGCATCAAGGGACATCACAGCTGCTCACAGAAACCAAGCTAACAGGTATGATACAGATGCCATCTTTCCAACGGGATAACCAGATCCTGAGGAAAGACAGAGGTAAAGGTGGTGGAGGGAGTGGCAGCTGTTGATAAAAAAACTGAAGGAATTTTTTGATGAGGCCTGAGAGAGAGACAGCGGAAGATTAATAGTGGAACACTGTCACTCTGGAGGTTCCGAGGTGGTAATTGCAGTGAAGTATAATCACCAGAGAACAGCAGGATGCCAAGGCAAGAGTAATGATGAGAGCAATAGAGGGCGATGGTAAGCACACTGGCTTGCAGTGGCCTAAGAGCTCATGCAAGCAGGGCAAAGCTCCCAGATCATGGTGACTTTAACCACAAGATTATTAGGGCCAAGACATCATTGGAGGGCTAAGATGATGGAAGTGGTACTGGAAAAACTTCATGTACACAACCACTTAAGGGACACTACAAGAGAGAGAGGAGAGAATAAATCAGCAAGACATCAACCTAAGAAAGACCTCTTGGGGCCAGCGATCATGTGGTTTTTAAGCTTTCGAATAAACACAGTAGAGCTACAAGTGGAGGGGAAGGCAGGAAGGCGGACGAATGAAGCCAACTACAGGAAAGGGACTACACAGGAAAGATGAAACTTCCTGAACAGTGGTTCAGTGTGACAGAAAACTGGCAGGAAGCCAGTTAAATGAATGATGGAATATGTAGCAACAGTGGTGCAAGGAGGCTGAGAGAGGTTTGTACCCAAGGGTACAGGATTATGAAAAAAGCCAGGATGAGCCACATGGTTCACCCAAAAGGTGCAGGGAGGCAAAAACCAAGTGTCTATGGAAAGAAGAAATATAGCTAGGCAAAAGGGGACCCAGGAGAAAAAGGAGAGCCGTCATAGAGCAAAATGGAATATGCACAATAAGAAGGGAGGCCCAATGACAATATGAAAAACGACAAGCAGCGAAAGCCAAATCTGGACCCGAAGCTTTTATATAGCCACTCAGAAGGAAAACAACAGCAAAGGTACCTGTGTAATCGGGCAAAGAAAGGAAGGAGGATAGCAACAAGAAATACCTGAAGTATGTGAGGAGACTCAACAAAACGATTTAAAAGAAGTTTCACAGAGGAGTCACAGAAGGGGCTCCATAAAGACGGAGAGGTGGGGCACACCAACAAGTGCTGGACACAGTACACACAAAACCGAGGAAAATTGAAGAGGCTTCTGAGTGAGCTAGATACCTCAAAGCAATGGGGCCAGATAACATCTCTCCATGGTCCTGAGAGAGGAGCTGAGCACTATTGTGTTTCCCCTAACAACAATATTCAATCCATCTATCGAAACTGGGAATTTCCTGACGCATGAAGACAGTCCAAAAGTATCCCAAACTTTAAAAAAGGAGACAGACATGAGCACTAAACTATAGACCAGTGGTCACTGCTGTGACAATGTATAGTAATGCAAAGTCATGAGAAGTTTATGCAGGAAATATTGTTGGAACAACCCAGAAAGGAATGATCTCATCAACAGCACCAACATGGTATTCAGGATGGGAGAATCCTGTGTCACAAACCTACTTGGATTCTAAGACATGTGACAGCAGAAAGACAAGAGAGATAGGGTGATGGATTGCATTTTCTTGGACTGCAAGATAGGCATTTTGACACAGTACCCACACAAGAGATTATGCAAAAACTGGAGGACCAAGCAGGGATAACTGGGAAGGGCACTACAAATGGATCAGGAATACTTGCAGAAGACATCAGACGTGTTATTGGTACGTGGCGAGTGTCAGAGTGGGCCCTGTGACGAGCGGCTCCCATAGGGGACAGTCCTAGACCTCGTGCAGATCTGGTATTTGGTGAACAACATGACTGGAAGGAATAGACTCCGAAGTGTCCCTGGCTTGCAGATGACGAAAGTTGAATTGAAATAATTCATTGATCGAATGACCAGGAAGATACTACAAAGGGATCTGGACAGGCTGCAGACCTGGTCCAGCATTTGCTTCTGGAGTATTTCAACCCCTCCAAGTGCAAAGTCAAAAGATTGGGAAGGGCAAAGAAAGACCACATATGGAGTAACAGTCTATCTAGGGAGCCAGAGACTACAAACCTCACTCTTGGGGTGAGTATAACACCGGCACATCCACTGAATGCACTCTCCAAATACTGCTGCAGCATATGGGCAACTAGCAAACCTCAGAATCAGCAATCCGAATCTTAATAAGGAATCGTTCAGAACCCTGTACACCATGTATGTTTAGGCCCATATGGGAGTATGGGGCAGCACCAGTTTGGAACCCACAACCTAACCAAGCACGTAAAGAGAACTAGAGAAAGTTGCAAAGGGTTTGCGACAAGACTAGTTCTGAGCTAAGAGGTCATGTCCTAACTACGAGGAGAGGTTAAGGAATTCAACCTTGACAACACTGGAATACAGGAGAGGACTAGGGGGGACATGATAACAACATACAAAATACTGAGAGGAATTGACCAGTGGACAAAGACGGGAAGTGTCCAGAATAGGACACAAGAAACAAGAGGTCACAATGGAGCTGAAACTCAGATGGAATCAAAGGGATGTTAGGAAGCCCCCACAACCAGGTCCTACCCCATGCAACAAAACATTCTAAACCAAAACACCCATGCCATACCATGCCTCCACCCACTGCATTACACACACCACCCACACAGCAACCACCATATGTTGCCTTATCAGGTCTCCCGACGTCCCAACCCTAGTGTATCCCCCATACCCGTTCTTAGAAAAGATAGTTGAAGGTGTGGTAAACAAATACAGACGAAAAAACAAATAAGGGAGATGTGGATGAAGAAAACAGGATGTCATATCCCCAGACATAATAGCACTTACAGAACAAAACTCACCAGAATGATAAACAGATGCAATCTTTCCCCCGGTATATCAAAATTCTCAGGAAAGGCAGAATGAGGCGAGGGGAGGTGGAGTTGCCTGCTCATTAAAAGCCAGTGGTGTTTTTGAGAAAAGGAAGGAATGGATGGCACGGGCGAAGGAATACTTAGTAGGAAACAATCCAGTCTGAGGATAAGGTGATTATTTCAGTAAAGTACAATCCACCCAAGAACTGCAGGTAGGCCAAGAGAAGAAAAAAGCGATGAAGAGCAACAGAGCAATGTGTCGACACACTAGCCGAGGGCAGCCAGAAGAGCACACATGGGGGTAGTGATCAAAGGTTACTAGTTATGGTGATTTTCAATCACAAGGAGATGACTTGGAAAACGCTGAGCCCGCATGGGGATCCCAAAACGTAGGAGAGCCAAGATGATGGAATGTGGTACTGAAAACCTCATGCATCAAACCTGTTAGAGACACAACCATGAGAGAGAGGTGAGGATGATCCAGCAAGACAGGGCCATGTATTTCACCTGAGGTGTTTCGGACATCGATGAAATCAATTAATGAAAGGCCCCTAGGTAGGAACTCTAGTGATCATGGTGGTTCTGTGCTTTGACTACATAGATGAGCTTCAAGTGAGAGAGTGTGGCAGGAATAGGGATGGGAAAAACCCAAACAACAAAAGGGGGAACTCTACTCAGGCATGAGGAACTTCCTGCAAGACATTCCAGGGGAAGAGGAACTGACAGGAAACCATATCAAGAAATGATGGACTATGTGACAACAAATGCAAGGATGCATAGGAGAGGTTTGTTCCCCAAGAGAGAACAGAAATAATTGGGAAGAACAGAACGAGTCTTTGGTTCGCCCAAAGGGTAGGGAGGGGGGCCGCCTAAAACAAGGTGTACTAGAGAATGGAAAAGGTACAGAAGAATAGAGAACCTCAGAAAATAAATGAATTTAGCCAAGATCCATGAAACGATATGTACAGATAAGGAAAGGAGACTCAAGTGACAATATGAAAATGCCATAAGCATCGACGAAAGTCCAGTCTGACCCAAAGCTGTTTATAGCCACATCAGGAGGAAAAACAGTCCAGGACCAGGAATCAGACTGAGGAAGGGTGATGCGGGATTTTCGCAATAAACGACCGAGAGGTTATGTGGGAGCTAACACGAATTAATAGAAGAATTTACAGTGGAAACAGTAGGACCTCCAGGTAAAATAGACCAGGGGGCACTCAAAAGAACGTGCTGGATGAGGTACACATATACCAAGAGGAAGTGAAGAAGCTGCTATGTGAACTTGACAGACACCTCTAATGGGGTGGACCAAGACAACACGTCTCTGTGGGTCCTTAGAGAGGTGAGCAGAGATGCTGTGTTGCCATTAACAAAGATCTTCAACACATCATTGAAACTGGTAAACCCCTGAGGCTTGGAAATGGAAGGCAAATGTAGTCCCAATTCTTAAAAAGGGAGACAGACATGAGGCACTAAAACTACAGTCCTGTGTCAACTAACGTGTATAGTATGCAAAGTCATGAGAAGATCCATCAGTAGGCGAGTGGTGTAGCACCTGGAAAGAAACAAGTGTAAAATCGACAACCAGCAACGGTTTCAGGGAAGGAGAATCCTGTGTCACAAACCTACGGAGTTTTATGACAAAGGTGACAGAAGTAAGACAAGAGAGAGAGGGGTGGATCGACTGCATTTTTTTTGGGTACTGCAAGAGTCCTTCGACACAGTTCCTCACAAGAGGTTACTTGCAAAAGCAGAAGCCCATACCCCCGCCGGGATTGAACCCCGCGGTCATAGAGTCACAAAACTCCAGCCATGCACACATAACAGGAAAGGCACAGCAATGGATCGAGAAGACCTGACGGATGCAACAACGAGTCTGTAAGTGACAGGTGTCAGGAGGGGCGCCTGTGACCAAAGCGGGGTTCCACAGTTGTCCGTCCTAGACCTGTGCTGTTTTTAGTATAGTCGATTGACATAACGGAAGGGATAAGACCAGAAGTGTTCTAGTTTGCCAGATGATGTGAAGTTAATAGAAGAATCAAATTGGACAAGCATCAAGGCAGACAACAAAGAGACCTGGATAGGCTAAAAGCCGGGTCCAGTATCTGGCTTCCCTTGAGTTAACCCTGCCAAATGCAAAGTCATAAAGATTGGGGAAGGGCAAAACGACCGCAGACACAATATAGTCTAGGATGGCCAAAGACTGCAAACCTCATCACAAAGACAAAAGATCTGGGGTGAGTATAACACCAAGCACATCTCCTGAGGAGCACATCATCATATAAACTGCTGCAGCATAATGGGCTCTGGCAAACCTCGGATTAGCGTTTCCGATACCTGCAGCAAAGAATCATTCAAGATTCTGTATACCATTTACGTCAGTGCCCATACTGGATTATACAGCACGCACCAGTTTGGAATCCACACCTGGTCAAGCACGTCAGAAATTACAGAAAGTGCAAAGGTTTGCAACAAGACTAGTCCCAGAACAAAGGGGAATGTCCTAGGAAGAAAGGTTTTGAGGGAAATCGTCCTGATGAACACAGGGGACAGAAGGTCAGGGGAGACAATGATAACGACAATATAAAAATACTCCCTGAATAGACAAGGTGGACAAAGACGGATGTTCCAGAGATGGGACACCGAAACAATAGGAGGTTGAGAGACTCAGATGAATCAAAGGCTTTTAGGAAGTAATTTCTTCAGTCATAGAGGAGTCAGGCCGTGAATTTAGCCTAGAAAAGTGACGGTAGTGGAGGCGGAACCCATACATAGTTTAAGGCGAGGTTGATAAAGGCGCATTGAACAGGAGAGAGAGGACCTAGTAGCAATCATTGAAGAGGCAGGGCCAGGAGTCTATGACTTCGACTCCCCTGCAACCACAAATAGGTGAGTACAAATAGGTAGTACACACACACACACACACACACACACACGCGGACTGTGGCGCGCGCAGGAAAGAAAAGAAAAAGTAACTCAGAAGGATTCGAAGAACCTAGGATTTCAGAGGGGATGTTTTATTAAGACAATGGATAGAAGAGCAATGCAAAAGGATGAGGAGCAAGAGTGGGAGATTAAACTATGAGAGCTTACTGTGAAAAAATGGAAGCAGAGCTTTCTGTGAAATTGTGAAAAAGAGGTTGGAGGAGGGAAGAAGCAATTGGGAAGTCCCAAGTCAAAGCTGCAGTAATCAGAGATAAGGGTCCTAGAATATTGAGGTAAAAAACAGGCCGACGTGAGCTACAGGGGTATTGCCAGAGGATGCACAGCAACTGAAGCTGGTACACCTCACTGAATGAGGGCACAATGAAGGAAGGAAGGAGATACAAACTTACAATAAGTCCTATCAGCCCAACCAAGCATGGCCAAGTAATGAAGGGCAGAGCAGCTGGGTGCAGGTGGTGAGGAGACAGTGTCCATATGCAAGACCTAACCATGACACCAAGAGCTAGAAGGAAAAAATAAGTGAAAAAAAGGCCATGTACGACAGGAGCCAGAGACACAGAGGGAAAGGCTAAGTGAGGAGGAGAGGCGAATCCCAGTGGTTATTCATGGCTTTCAGAAGATGAGGGGAGACACACACTGAAAGGACAGCATGCAGAAAGAAAGGAGGGTAGGTGGAGATGAGACAAGGACAGAAACAGCAGGAAAACCAGAGCAGGGCAAGAAGCAACAAGTAGCAAGCACACACAGAACCATCTCCAAACCCCAAACCAAATTACGCTATCCCAACACAGGGCCACCAAATCCACACTCACAGCCCCCACCTCACACTATGTATGTAGAATATCTACAGTACACTGCCAAGTCCCCCATCCTCACAGACTAACCCCCAAAACACAGAGCTGGAGATGAAACTGAAGGTAATGTACACCAAAGAGATGGAATAAACAATTAGTGGGGAGTGTCATAAAGAGTCCAAAGCGAGCATCACCGGAACATCACAGGCCTCACAGAAACCAAGCTCAACAGATATACAGATAGCCAATCTTTCCCAATGGGATATCGAATCCTGAGGAAAGAAAGAGGGAGCAGAAGTGGTGGAAGAGTGACCACTGCTAATCAAAACCGATGGAATTTCGATAGCTGGAAAGAGGAGAACAGAGAAAAAGCAAGAGATTACATAGTACTAACGCTTCACCTGGAGGTCCACAAGGGTAATTGCTGTGATTATAACCCACAGCACAGAAAACAGCAGGAGTCCAAGGAAGAGTATGATGAGTGCAATAAAGCGATTGTGTTGACACACTGGCGAAGTGGCCTGGAAGGTTAATGTGAACAAGGCAAAGCTACTGATCATGGTGACTTAAACTACAAGGAAATCAAATGGGAGAACTTGCTACCCAAGGAGCCAAGAAACATGAGGGCTAAGATAATTGAGGTGATAACTGGAAAACCCATGTACCAACACAATAGAAGGAGAGGATGAACCAGCGAGACGAACCTAGTATTCACCTTGATAGCGCAGATATTGAGGACATCACATAGGAAAGACCCCTTGGGGCCAGTGATCATGTGGTTTTTAGGCATCGAATACATAGTAGAATTACAAGACGAGAGGGAAGCAGAAGGACTGGACAAATGAACCAAACTAGTACAAAGGGGACTACGCAAGCATGAATAACTTCCTCACCGGGTTTAGTGGAGACAGAACTGGCAGGAATCAGTGACTGAGATGACGGAGATATGAGACAATCAATGTGTAAGGGGAGCTGAGGAGAGGTTTTGTACCCAGGGTAAACAGTAATAATGAAAAATCCAAGTAGATCCTGATGTTCACCCAAATGTTGCAGGAGGGCCCAAAATCAAATGTGCTAAGGATAGAAAAAGTATAAAGGCAAAGGAACCCAGGATAATAAGAGACACAGTTGGTAGCCAGAAATGAATATGCACAGGTACAGACGGAGGGCCCAAATAGGCACATCTATGAGAAATTACATAGCAGCAAAAGCCAAATCTGATCCCAAAACTGTTGTACAGCCACATCATGATGAAAAACAACAATCAATGACCAGGTACTCGGCCTGAGGAGGAAGGAAGGTAGGTCCACAAAAACTTTCTTGAAATATGGAGAGGAGCTCAACAGAAGATTCGAGAAGTGTTCACAGAGGAGACAGAAGGGCCTCCAGAAATGCAAAGAGGTGGGGGTACACCATCAGTGCATACAACCGAGGAAGAATGAAGAGGCTGAATAAGCGAGCTAGTGGTCCGAACCCTTGACTGGTCCGAAACCCTTGACTTGGTCCGAACCCGTGACTGGTTTCCAAACGGTTTCGATGGACAATAAAGCAGACTGTAAAATGGATGGGGTTGTAGGCGCCCTTATAACACAAACTTAACTATATACCATGAACGTGCACGGTAAGCTGTCCAATATACAAAAACATGTAAAACACAAATACAAATAGCTATAGCTTTCATTAAGGAGTTATTAATAGAAAATTCAAAAGGTTGCTAGTAGAATATGCAGTAATCAACCATTTCAAATCATTTGAAGCTGTGTGTAGTCCTGTGGTCAGTCCAAACAAAACGGGCTTCCACATGCATAAATGTCATTGTTTTGTGGGAAATTGGTGTCACACCCCTTGTGCGCAGAGATCCAAGAACTAGCTACAAGCATTATTAAAACAGGGAAGTGTTTTGGTATGGCCAAATGAGATAAATCTGTGGACTAAATTCACAAGGGTATTAAAGAGGTCAACATCAAAGCTGCTTTTCATAGTAACCTGGAAGCTTTCTACAACAGATGGGAACATAAAAATGTCTGGGCTGAATGGTACTGCCCTTGATACTGGCCATGTAGTCAGAAACTGTAGGCTGGAGAAGATGTCCTGGTAGTCAGTAAATGTGGGGCATGATAGTGCTTCCTGGGAAACAGTAATGGTGAAGCTGCGAGGTGGCTGTCCTGGGAGACAGTAAGTGGGTGAAGCTGGAGAAGCTGTCACTGGGAGACAGTACAAGTGGACCCCCGGTTAACGATTTTAATCCGTGCAAGAAGGGTAATTGTTATGGCGAAATAATCGTTTATGTGAATGAATTTTCCCCATAAGAAATAATGGAAATAAAATTCTTAATTCCGTGCAAGACACCCTAAAAGTTATGAAAAATTTTTTATTTACCACATGAGATGTTAATTTTAATACACACAAACTGAAAAAGGCATGCACAACTTACATGAACACTACTTTTATTTTGAAAGATCTGGTGATGATTGAAGGGATGGGAGGAGGGGAGAGCATTATCTTCTTACTGTTTAGAAGTGGGAATCCCCTTTCCATGTGACTTTGAGGTAGCAAGTTCCTTTTCTGGGGTTACTTCCCTTCTTTCTTTTAATGCTACTATGGCCAGCTTCGAGTCACTGGACTTCATTCGCACAAGATATCCTGTCCATAGTGGCCTGTACCTCTCTTTCCTTTATGACTTCCCTAAAGTGTTTCACCAACATTGTCAGGTGTACAAGGTTCCAACACGGCTAGCAATAGCTGTGTGAGAGGTGATTTCATCCATGAAAGGTTTGCACTTACAACCACTTTGCACAGATTTTCCTTTATCTTTTGTAGTATGGCAACTTCTTCAATTTCTGTTCTCTCTCTGCCCTCCTCTGAACGCATTTTTCCCAGGTCTGGCCTTCTTGCTCTGAAGTTGATCTATCCCGCTCAACAGTGTTAGTTCTTCATTGTCCTCTCCCCCAACTCTTCCACATCCTCCCCACAAACCTCCAACCCCCAAGGACTTTTTTTGCCCAATGCCATCAGTGGATTCCTCAACTGGCATAATCATCTCAGGTTTTAGCCCAAACCCTTCAAAATCCCTTTTGTCTACCATTCTGGCCACAGTTTCTTACCCAACAGAGTTCAAGGTCCCTCTTTAGTCACTTCCTCCCAAGCCATTACCTATAAGGTTACACAATTGGGAGATTAAAGTGATCTCTCCAAAACTCTCCTAAGAGTCAGTTGAGTTTCTGAGGTCATTACAAAGCACCTTTCAAACAGAAGCTTTTGTGTACAGTTTCTTGAAGTTGGAAAATAACCTGCGGTCCATGGGCGCAGGAGAGGAGTGGGTATATAGGAGGCAAAAACTTCACCTTAATGAAGCCTCATGTCCGCACTTAAAGTCGACTCTGCACGTCCTGTAGGATGACCAGGGGCTTTCTAACAACCAGGAGGCACTTAGATCTAATTTCTTTTCAGTTAGGTAATCTGTTCACATTGGGGGCAAAGCATGGTGTAACCAGTTATATAAAATTCCCTAGTGACCCATGGCCTTACAGTTTTGCCCACACAGCACACACCAAATTTCCTTGAGGACATTCTTTTGCTGAACGCTCTGGAGTTTTCAGAGTGATACACTAATATGGCTTAACTTTGCAATCAACCAGTAGCATTGGCACAACAAGAGAAAGAGTAAGCCTGTCTTTCAATAGGCTATATGTCCCTGGAGTGCCTTTTCCTCCTGATTAATGTAGGTCCGTCCCCCCTTGGCATTTCTTCCAGAACAGGCCTGTTTCAATCACAATTAAACACTTGTTCAGGTTTCAGTCCTTCATTTCTATGTACTCCTTGAATTTCCCGCACATATTTTTCAGCCGCTTTGTGGTCCGAGACTGGCAGCCTCACATGCCTTATCACACTAAGATGCCACTACGCTTCATAAATCTCTCCAAACCAACCTTTGCTGGCCTTAAATTCACTCACATCATCACTCGTTGCAGGCATTTTTTAATAAATCCTCATGCAACTTCTAGCCTTTTCACAATATGATCGGCTTGAGAGACGCTATCTCCTGCTAGCTGTTTTTTCAATTATATCCACACCAATAAGAGTCTCTACAACATCCTTCCATCACTTGCGAGTCTTTGGTTTCGAAACACAGTTAAAAAACCTTTGGCAAGAACAGCTATCCTTGTATATGTCTTTTTTGGTGCCCACCAATAGTACGATAATTGATGGGTTTCTTGTACAAAACATGACTAGGTCGGCGATATGCAGCTCCACTTCATACTTATCAATGATCTCCTTCTTCATTTCAATGGGAATTCACACCCTTAATGTGTTATGGTTGGCACTTAGAAGCTTTCCTTTGTGCCCATGGTTCCTATTTTCCAGAAACAGCACCGAAAACACTGTCATAATACGAAATATCCGAGTGTATGCTTGGGATGTTACCGCGGAGAGGCTGGCAGGTAAACAATGGCACGGTCGCGCAACATGTGACTCTGGCTGAGGGCGCACATTGGACGCGTCTCGGACAAAAATCGGTGAGGCGGGTTTTTATCGGTAAGCGCGGCAAAATTTTGCGATTAAAGAAGCGGTATGCGGAAATAATCGCTTGTGATGCCATCGTTATGCGGGGGTCCACTGTAATGGGTGAAGCTGAGATGCTGTCCTGGGAGACAGTAATGGGTGATGCTGGAGATGCTGTCCTGGGAGACAGTAATGGTGAAGCTGGAGATTTTGTCCCATGTAATGTCGGGACTTATATGCAGGAAGGAATACATATAAATGACCCTCCATATGGGACAAAGCCATAGTAGGGAAACAATATGTAATTCAAAGATAACAACTACCAATATTGCAACCTATGAAATACCGCAGGAAATAGCAAGAACAAGAAGGACTTCCACTACCATAGTGAGGATATATTACCAAAAACAACTGGTGGAGCTCCATTTTGTGCTTAGGAGGATAGAAAGTAAGACAGGAACATGGCACCAACAGGGAATACAGTACGCAGAAACCCAAGGCAAACGGAAACCAAGTCCTTGCAAATACTATGCAATCGGTATCCTGCTGGCATGGGAAATCTAGAAAAAACAGACCGGACGTGCAACAATGACCACCGCTAGAAAATGCCATGCAGCATATACTAACAAGGACAAATGTCAAACTCAACTCCCTTCCCTGTAACCTTTTTCATCACCCTGAAACTGTGTACCTCTTCATACAGGAAAAGACTGTGCTATAACTTAAATTGCCAGGCATACAACTAAAGGTGACAAAAGATACAAAACATCCATGCCTTGGAAAAAACCTGGAAGCCACAGCCACTCAAGAGGGAGAGGTTTTTAGTGCCAAGGAATGAAAAAAAACTGGCAGGAAAATGGCAGAAATCGTACCCAAATCCAGTCATTCCTGAGTGGAACCACAGTCGATGGCCTCCCACTCCAAACCAACAGATACAGATACTAATGCCGGAAAAAAATCCACCCCAAGTAACCATCAATACCACCAGTCCGCGCTAACATTCTTCTTGCAATATACAGGACTAAAGAGTCCAGCAACAAACAACAGAAATACCTTTCATCCGTGGACTGCTTGCAGAGGCAGAAGGCAATGTTCGCTGCTTTCACTGAGACCCACATAAAGGATCACTGGACAACGAAATAATGGATCCCAGGTGACAAACAACCTATACAGAAGTGACAGAGAGAACAAGGCAAAAGGGGGGGGGGTTTGCCTGTACATTGAAGAGTCACTTGTTTGCACAGAACTGCTAAATGCCTCAAAGATGTAGTGGAAGCTTTACAGTAGAAGGTCGAGAACCAAAACCTAGTCATTGTGGTAGTCTCAAGCCTCCGGATGCAAATCCCAGCAATTCCAGAACACTAGTTAAAAATTGAACCATGTTCTGAAAATCTTCAGCTCCTGCACCCAACATCTTGCTCCTGGTGGATTTCAACTTAAGGCACCTAAAATGGAGGAATCATAGCAAATAATATTGTTGCAGAAATAACACCAGGAGGCAGCTCTGATGAAAACTCACACTCACAAACGAGCTTTTAAATCTCTGCACAAAATTCAATTAAACCAGCAAATAATAGAGCCTTCTAGACTGGAGAAAGACACAGACCTTATCTTCACTAACAATGATGATCTTATAGAGAAAGTCCACATAACAAAAACCAATCTACTCAGATCACAACATAATTGAGGTTCAGTCATGTATGCGCGGAGCCCCAGACCGACATAATGAGATTAGTCACTAGGGAGGCCATTTCACCATTCAACTTCCATATACAAAAACATAAGTGGGGACCAATGTAAACCAAGTCCTAACCGATATAAGCTGGGAAGATTATACTAACAACACAGACCCCCAACTATGCCTAAACAGATTAACTCGGTGGCACTCTTATGTATGCACAAGACTTATTCCTCTACAGAAAAAGGAGGAGTAAATGTAAAATCGAAAGAGACGGCGCTCCTTTACAGGCGACGAAAATAATAACAGAGCGGCTAAAAGAGGTCAATAATACTTGAAATGCGTAGGTAACACTGTATCAAGTAGAAATAGCAAGCATCGAACTTAAGCTAAAAGAATCCTTTAGGAGTCAGGAATATCGTCGGGGAAGAATAAAAGAGCCATAAATGAAATCGAAAGAAAACCAAAGATTCTTCTCCTATGCCCAAATCAAAATCGAGAACTACGTCCAGTATGGGCCCCCCACTTAAACAAGATAGGGCCCTACCAGATGACAGCAAGGAAATCAGTGAGCTACTCAAGTCCCAATATGACTCAGTTTTTAGCAAGCCGCTAGTTAGCCTGAAGCCGTAGATCAAAATGAATTTCTATATGAGAGAGCCACAAAATTTGATTAACACAAGCCTATCCGAAGTTATCCCTGATCCTGACAGCCAGATGACTCGAACAGGCGATAAATGACATGCCCCATGCACTCTGCCCCAGCCAACTCATGGAACTCTGGTTTTCATTCTAGAACAGCAAGAAGCCCCTATCACGAGCCTTTTCCATCCTAGGAGGAGGGAGCAGGACACGTGGGGTCGTCCCTCAGTAACTAAAAACAACAGACATAGCCCCACTCCACAAAGGGGTCAGTAAAGCAACAGCTAAAGAACTACAGACCAAATAGCAACTAACATCCCCATTCAAAGAAAATCTTTGAAAGGGTCCTAAAGGCAAATCCCCAAACCCATCTAGAACCCATCAGTTACACAACCCAGGGCAACATGGGTTTAGAACAAGTCTGTCTCAAACTATTGGATCACTACGACAAGTTCCTAAATGGCTAGAAGACAAAAAGGAATGCAGATGTAATATATACATGACTTTGCAAAAGCTTCGACGAAGTGTAGACCAGGCGTAATAGCGCACAAAATGCGTGCTAAAGGAATAAACAGGAAAAGTTCGGTCGATGAGTCTATAAATTCCTCACCAACAGAACGCAGAGAGTAGTCTCAACAGAGTAAAGTCCGAGGCATCTACGGTAAAAGCTCTGTTCCACAAGGCACGACTCCTCCCATCTTGTATCCTCATCCCTCATATCCGACCTAGACAAGGCATGACAGCCACAGCACCCGTGTCTTCCTTTGTAGATGACACCCCGATCTGCATGACAGTGTCTTCCATTGCAGACACTGCAGGCTCCAGGTCGGACATCAAGCAAATCTTTCATGGGCCTGCAGAAAACAATATGAAGTCAAACGATGAGAAATTTCAATTTACTCAGATATGGTAAACATGAAGAAAATAAATCTTCATCAGAGTAACAAAACAAATTCTTGGCCACAAAATAGAAGCGAAACACCACATACACCAACGTCAAATGGACCTGGGAGTGAATCATGTCGGAGATCTCACCTTCAAGACCATGAACATTGTATCAATCGCATCTCTGCCTAGAAAATGCACAGGATGGATAATGAGAACCCTTCAAACTAGGGAGGCCAAGGCCCATGATGACACTCTTCAGGTCACTTGTTTATATCTAAGCTGAATATTGCTGCACACTAACAGCACCTTCAAGGGCAGGTGAAAATGCCTGACCTAGGAAAATGTACAGAGAACTTTCACGGCGCAGCAGAACGGAGATAAAACAACCTCAATTATTGGAGCTCTTGAGGTTCCTAAACCTGTATTCCCTGCTTAAGAAATCGTAATGACAACGATTGAAATAAACCATATCCCCCCCGGCCGGGAATTGAACCACGGCGTCATAGAGTCTCAAAAACTCCAGCCGTCCGCAAACCACTAGACCACAGCTAGCCACAATAAGATTTTCATCCACTAGGAATAATTTCTACAAACCATAGTAAGTTTAGCACAGGCACCTCTGGTGACCACAAATGCAAGTTTTTTACAGACGAATCTCCATCTAGCGTGGCCGTGCGAACTCTAGTTCAAAGTCCCTTGTGGCTAGCTGTCTTTGGTTAGCGCGACGGGCAGGAGATTTTGAGACTCTATGACCCGGGGTTCAATCCCGGCCGTGTATGGCTAGAATTCCCCTAACGGCAAGAAGGTGAGAGATACATGATTATATACACCCCGAAAAAATCCTAGAGGGACTGTCACCGAACTTGCACACGAAAATCACTCACTAACAAAGCAAAAACTTGACAGATGATGCACCACTCCCCCCAATGAAAAGCAGGGTGTCCTAGCCACGTTAAGAGAGACCATACATTAAGTGTCAGTGGCCAGACCTGTTTTACAAAATCTCCTCCCGCACACACAAGGGGGAATTACCAAAGACCCCTGGCAGTCCTTCAAGCTGGCACTGGACAAAGCACACTAAATCAGTTCCTGATCAGAGCCGGGCTGTGGCTCGTACATTGGTTTGCGTGCAGCCAACAGCAACAGAGCCAGGTTGATCTGGCTCGATCCACCAGGAGGCCTGGTCACAGACCGGCAGCGGTGGCGTTCACCCCCTGAACTCTCCTCCCAGTAAAGCTCAGGTAAATGAGACCTCTGAATTTCTGCTTTGCATTTAGTGTTTGAAGATCAACCATTTCCCTCCACCTTCCAAGAAAATGTACACTGCGTACATCAGGCCAACACTGTGAAAGTGCAGCACTATCATGTAATCCACACCTGGACAAACATTCCTATTAGAGTAAAGTGCAAAGGATTAACAACAAGAAACAATTTTGGGGGCTGAGGGGTTTGTCGTACGAGAGGGGTTAAGAGAGTCGACTTGACAACACTGCAGGACAGGAGGGAAGGGGTGACGTGATAACGACATATAAATACTTAGGAACTGACAAGGGGATAGGGACAGAATGTTTTCAGAGATGGGACACAGCAACTAGGGGGAGGGGAAAACAGCTGGAACATGAAATATCATATGAGCCACAGGGACGTTAGGAAACTTTTTTTTCGGTTAAATAGTTGTCAGAATGGTCATTCTGAAGAGTAGTATGGAGCAGGATCCATACATAGCCATACAGGAGCTAGGAAAGAGAGACAAGGATGGAACCAGCAGGAGAGTCAATCAGAGCAAACAGGCAGTAAGGGCAAGCACACACCGAACTATCCCATACACCATCCCACACAAAACTACAATCCACACTTCACAAGCATCCACCCAACACCGAGCTATAGAATCCCCACAAATATGCACAGGTCTCCACCCCACAGCCCCCCCAAACCACAGTGTTGAAGAAAGGAAAACTGAAGGAATGTACACAAACGCTTGGATGCAATACAAATTAAGAGGAGGATGGCACAAAGAGTCAAGAGGCATCAAGGGACATCACAGCTGCTCACAGAAACCAAGCTAACAGGTATGATACAGATGCCATCTTTCCAACGGGATAACCAGATCCTGAGGAAAGACAGAGGTAAAGGTGGTGGAGGGAGTGGCAGCTGTTGATAAAAAAACTGAAGGAATTTTTTGATGAGGCCTGAGAGAGAGACAGCGGAAGATTAATAGTGGAACACTGTCACTCTGGAGGTTCCGAGGTGGTAATTGCAGTGAAGTATAATCACCAGAGAACAGCAGGATGCCAAGGCAAGAGTAATGATGAGAGCAATAGAGGGCGATGGTAAGCACACTGGCTTGCAGTGGCCTAAGAGCTCATGCAAGCAGGGCAAAGCTCCCAGATCATGGTGACTTTAACCACAAGATTATTAGGGCCAAGACATCATTGGAGGGCTAAGATGATGGAAGTGGTACTGGAAAAACTTCATGTACACAACCACTTAAGGGACACTACAAGAGAGAGAGGAGAGAATAAATCAGCAAGACATCAACCTAAGAAAGACCTCTTGGGGCCAGCGATCATGTGGTTTTTAAGCTTTCGAATAAACACAGTAGAGCTACAAGTGGAGGGGAAGGCAGGAAGGCGGACGAATGAAGCCAACTACAGGAAAGGGACTACACAGGAAAGATGAAACTTCCTGAACAGTGGTTCAGTGTGACAGAAAACTGGCAGGAAGCCAGTTAAATGAATGATGGAATATGTAGCAACAGTGGTGCAAGGAGGCTGAGAGAGGTTTGTACCCAAGGGTACAGGATTATGAAAAAAGCCAGGATGAGCCACATGGTTCACCCAAAAGGTGCAGGGAGGCAAAAACCAAGTGTCTATGGAAAGAAGAAATATAGCTAGGCAAAAGGGGACCCAGGAGAAAAAGGAGAGCCGTCATAGAGCAAAATGGAATATGCACAATAAGAAGGGAGGCCCAATGACAATATGAAAAACGACAAGCAGCGAAAGCCAAATCTGGACCCGAAGCTTTTATATAGCCACTCAGAAGGAAAACAACAGCAAAGGTACCTGTGTAATCGGGCAAAGAAAGGAAGGAGGATAGCAACAAGAAATACCTGAAGTATGTGAGGAGACTCAACAAAACGATTTAAAAGAAGTTTCACAGAGGAGTCACAGAAGGGGCTCCATAAAGACGGAGAGGTGGGGCACACCAACAAGTGCTGGACACAGTACACACAAAACCGAGGAAAATTGAAGAGGCTTCTGAGTGAGCTAGATACCTCAAAGCAATGGGGCCAGATAACATCTCTCCATGGTCCTGAGAGAGGAGCTGAGCACTATTGTGTTTCCCCTAACAACAATATTCAATCCATCTATCGAAACTGGGAATTTCCTGACGCATGAAGACAGTCCAAAAGTATCCCAAACTTTAAAAAAGGAGACAGACATGAGCACTAAACTATAGACCAGTGGTCACTGCTGTGACAATGTATAGTAATGCAAAGTCATGAGAAGTTTATGCAGGAAATATTGTTGGAACAACCCAGAAAGGAATGATCTCATCAACAGCACCAACATGGTATTCAGGATGGGAGAATCCTGTGTCACAAACCTACTTGGATTCTAAGACATGTGACAGCAGAAAGACAAGAGAGATAGGGTGATGGATTGCATTTTCTTGGACTGCAAGATAGGCATTTTGACACAGTACCCACACAAGAGATTATGCAAAAACTGGAGGACCAAGCAGGGATAACTGGGAAGGGCACTACAAATGGATCAGGAATACTTGCAGAAGACATCAGACGTGTTATTGGTACGTGGCGAGTGTCAGAGTGGGCCCTGTGACGAGCGGCTCCCATAGGGGACAGTCCTAGACCTCGTGCAGATCTGGTATTTGGTGAACAACATGACTGGAAGGAATAGACTCCGAAGTGTCCCTGGCTTGCAGATGACGAAAGTTGAATTGAAATAATTCATTGATCGAATGACCAGGAAGATACTACAAAGGGATCTGGACAGGCTGCAGACCTGGTCCAGCATTTGCTTCTGGAGTATTTCAACCCCTCCAAGTGCAAAGTCAAAAGATTGGGAAGGGCAAAGAAAGACCACATATGGAGTAACAGTCTATCTAGGGAGCCAGAGACTACAAACCTCACTCTTGGGGTGAGTATAACACCGGCACATCCACTGAATGCACTCTCCAAATACTGCTGCAGCATATGGGCAACTAGCAAACCTCAGAATCAGCAATCCGAATCTTAATAAGGAATCGTTCAGAACCCTGTACACCATGTATGTTTAGGCCCATATGGGAGTATGGGGCAGCACCAGTTTGGAACCCACAACCTAACCAAGCACGTAAAGAGAACTAGAGAAAGTTGCAAAGGGTTTGCGACAAGACTAGTTCTGAGCTAAGAGGTCATGTCCTAACTACGAGGAGAGGTTAAGGAATTCAACCTTGACAACACTGGAATACAGGAGAGGACTAGGGGGGACATGATAACAACATACAAAATACTGAGAGGAATTGACCAGTGGACAAAGACGGGAAGTGTCCAGAATAGGACACAAGAAACAAGAGGTCACAATGGAGCTGAAACTCAGATGGAATCAAAGGGATGTTAGGAAGCCCCCACAACCAGGTCCTACCCCATGCAACAAAACATTCTAAACCAAAACACCCATGCCATACCATGCCTCCACCCACTGCATTACACACACCACCCACACAGCAACCACCATATGTTGCCTTATCAGGTCTCCCGACGTCCCAACCCTAGTGTATCCCCCATACCCGTTCTTAGAAAAGATAGTTGAAGGTGTGGTAAACAAATACAGACGAAAAAACAAATAAGGGAGATGTGGATGAAGAAAACAGGATGTCATATCCCCAGACATAATAGCACTTACAGAACAAAACTCACCAGAATGATAAACAGATGCAATCTTTCCCCCGGTATATCAAAATTCTCAGGAAAGGCAGAATGAGGCGAGGGGAGGTGGAGTTGCCTGCTCATTAAAAAAGGTCCCCCGCTGAATGTCACATACAGGGTTTTAAATTGTTCCAAGTAGACAGAAGTATTTGGAGGGGGGTGTGGCATTCTATGTCCGTGATCGTTTAAATTGTTGCATAAAAACGGGTATAAAGTTTGAAACACATACTGAGTCTGTTTGGGTAGAATTTACAGAGGGGCATGAAAAATTGATTTTAGGTGTGATATACCGTCCCCCAAACTTGGATGGAGACCGGGGAAGACTACTTTGGGAGGAAATTGTTAAGGCCACAAGGCACGATAACATTGTAATTCTAAGGGACTTTAACTTTAGTAATAGTGATTGGAATTTTCTAACTGGGAATTTAGAATCTAACGACTTTTTAGAAGTAGTTCAAGATTGTTTTTTGAAGCAGTTTGTGACAGAACCTACAAGGGGAAATAACTTGCTTGGCTTAGTTCTGGCAAACAAGGAATCCCTCGTTAATAATTTAGAAATTTCAGAGGAACTTGGTGCTAGCGACCACAAATCAATTACATTTAGCATTGAATGGAAGTATGATAGTAGGGATAACTCAGTAACAGTCCCAGATTTTCGCTTAGCAGATTACGATGGGCTTAGAGAACACTTATCATCTGTTGACTGGGGTAACGAAGAGAGCTATCAATATGACAGTTTTCTGAACACTACACATGCTGCCCAAAGAACATTTATCCCATATAAAGAAATTAGATCAAACAGAAATGATCCAAAATGGATGAATAATAGGCTCAAATATCTTTTAGGGCATAAGAAAGGAATTGATAGGGGTATCAAAAGAGGTGAGAGTCATCTTATGAATCAGTATATTGACATTAAGAGGGACGTTAAAAAAAAGGGGGGATAAGAAAAGCTAAACGGGACTGTGAAATTAAAGTTGCTAGGGATTCTAAAACTAACCCAAAAAGTTTTTCCAGGTGTATAGAACAAAAGTTAGAGATAAGATAGGTCCCCTTAAAAATAACTATGGGCATCTTACTGACAAAGAGAATGAAGTGTGCTCGATTTTAAATAATTATTTTCTCTCGGTTTTTACAAAGGAAGACACTAACAATATACCAGTAATTCATTTTTATAGTGGGCCAGAAGAAGATAAATTATGTAACATCACAGTCACTAGTGAAATGGTATGAAACAAATATACAGACTGAAGCAAAATAAGTCGCCGGGATTCTTAAGGAATGCAAAATGGAACTCTGTGAACCATTAACTAATATTTTTAATTTATCTCTTCAGACAGGTATAGTGTCTGATATGTGGAAGATGGCTAATGTAATTCCTATTTTTAAATCAGGGGACAAGTCGTTACCGCCAAATTACCACCCAATAAGCCTGACCTCAATTGTAGGCAAATTACTAGAGTCAATTATAGCTGAGATTATAAGAAGCCAAGTGGATAAGCAAAATCTGATTAATGATACTCAGCATGGATTCACGAGAGGCCATTCTTGTCTAACTAATTTATTAACTTTCTTCAGTAAAACTTTTGAGGCTGTTGATCACGATAAAGAATTTGATATTATTTACTTAGATTTTAGTAAGGCTTTTGATAGAGTTCCGTACCAAAGACTGTTAAAGAAAGTGGCAGCTCATGGCATTAGGGTAAAAGTGCTGTCATGGATCCAGTCATGGCTCACAGACAGGAAGCAGAGAGTGTCCATAAATGGGGTTTAATCCGAGTGGGGATCTGTAACAAGTGGCGTTCCACAGGGATCAGTCTTGGGCCCGTTGTTGTTTATAATATATATCAAGAACATAATATAAGAAAGGAGGATCACTGCAGCAGGCCTGTTGGCCCATACTAGGCAGGTCCTTTACAATCCATCACACTAACAAAACATTTGCCCAACCAATTTTCAATGTCACCCAAGAAATAAGCTCTGTTAACCCTATCCACCCATATTCAAGTCCCACTTAAATCCAACACCTCTCACTCATGCATTTATCCAACCTAAATTTGAAACTACCCAAGGTTTTAGCCTCAATGACCCAACTAGGTAGACTGTTCCACTCATCAACTACCCTATTTCCAAACCAATACTTTCCTATATCCTTTTTAAATCTAAACATGTCTAATTTGAATCCATTACTGCGGGTTCTCTCTTGGAGAGATATCCTCAAGACCTTATCTATATCACTTTTATTAATACCCATATTCCACTTATACACTTCGATCATGTCTCCCCTCATTCTTCGTCTAACAAGTGAATGTAATTTAAGGGTCTTCAATCTTTCTTCATAAGGAAGATTTCTAATGCTATGTAATAATTTAGTCATTCTATGCTGAATGTTTTCTAACGAATTTATGTCTATTCTGTAATATGGAGACCAGAACACCAGAACTGAGCTGCATAATCTAGGTGAGGCCTTACTAATGATGTATAAAGCTGTAATATAACCGCTGAACTTCTGTTGCTTACACTTCTTGATATAAATCCCAGTAATCTGTTTGCCTTATTACGTACACTTAGGCATTGTTAGGCAAGACACATATGCAACAGTTAGGTATCTTTATTTCGAAACGTTTTGCCTACACAGTAGGCTTCTTCAGTCGAGTACAGAAAAGTTGATAGAAGCACAAAAAACTTGAAGACGATGTAATCAGTCCATCACCCTTGAAGTTTTGAAGTGGTCAGTCCCTCAGTCTGGAGAAGAGTACTGTTCCATAGTCTGAAACAATAAGGAGTTGAAGTATGTATGTATATATAATGTTTGCCAAGACCATAGTCCAGGCACGAGTCTCAATCTTGCGATGACGCGTCTCTGGCTCCCGAGGGAGAAAGGTTTCTACAATGATGCGACATATGCTGCTCAAGCACTCTTCTGGTCAGTTCATCTGGTGCATCTCATAAGCGACAACATAATATGTACTCCTAACTGTGGACACTAGCGAGGAGGAGGATATGTCGTTATCACGGGTAACAGCTTGTCTGGTTCGTTGACTCCATGGTACACTAGTGTGGCCGCAGTCATCTCTGGGTCCTCTTCGGGAGGGAATATCAGTGCTAGTTGCCTGCCAAGTGTCTCAGTAACTTTACACTCCAGAAGATAGTGTGTTAGGGGCCGCTGGACAACGTGCTGACAGTACTGGCACATCTCCTCCTCACCCTTGTCTACCATCATCTTGGCTGTAGGAAAGCCCAAACGAAGCCGATGGATGGCGGTTTTCCTGCGCTCTGGGCCAGTTTCTATCATATGGAGGGAGTTTTTTTCCCTGAGTTTACTGCCGGTACCAAATGTTGAGATGGGGTATCACTTAAACCCTCCCCCATGAGTTTTCATGGCTCTGGCAGCCGCCAGTTTGGTCGTTCCGTAAGGGTGGGTGGGGGGCCCGTAAACCCAACAAGTGGATATCTGTTGCTGGGGTTGGCTTTCATCATCTGGGCCCCTCATTTTCCCCCGGGTGGGGCCCTCATGGCTGGGGATCCAGTTCAAAGTCGATCGTTACCCTTGGGAACTTTAAGACTTTTCATTATGCTCAGGGTCGATGTGGAGGTGAACATTGTCCTGTTTGGGTTTAGGATGGGAGATTGGGGTTGTTTTTAGAGGTGGAATCAGCATTTCATGGGCAGGTCAAAAAGTCGGGTGTCGTAGGGGATGTGACAAAGCCCGCTTAAACGCCCCCCTAGCTCAAAACTTGGAAAGGTCATGCGTGGTCAGGGAGTCGGCCGCCTTGTGCGTGACCCAATTTTTACAATCCCGCTGCTTCTCCCCTTCCTGTCAGGGGCGGGCAAAACCAAACTTGGGGAAAAAAACAGACATTGCCTCCCTCTTGGCCAAGGGGGGGGGATGGCTTGTCTTTAAGGGAAAGATTGCTGAGGGTGTCTTTGGGCTGCAGAAAAACGCTTACCGGAGGTTTACCTTTGGAAAAGAGTTTCGGGGGGCAACGCCCCCCCGGCCCCGGGCTGTGACCAAGGGCCCCCTGGTGGATCAGAAACCTGATTTAACCAGGGGTGTTGCTGTGGCTGACGCCAAAACCAAAGTACGAGCCAAAAGGGGGGGGTTTGGGGGTTCGGAAATTGGATTTAGGTGGGTAGGGTTGGCCCGCTTGAAAACTGCAGGGGGCTGTTGGTTTAAACCCCCTTTTTGTGTGCTGGGAGGGCCAGTTGAACAAATCTCGGGGCCCCTGACCCCTTATTGATGGCTCTTTAAAAGTGGGTAGGACACCCCTCTTTTCATTGGGGGGGGGGTGCATCGTTTTGCCAAAATCTTTTTCTTTCGTAAATGAGTGATTTTTTGGGGGGTTTAAAGTTCGGTACTATCCCTCTAGGATTTTCCCGGTGTTTTATTTAAACATGTATCTCTCCCTCCCGCGTTTCAGGGAAATTTCAGGTTTTGAAAACCCCCAACGCTTTTCCCCGTAAAATTTAGGTGTTTTTTTCTCCCGTTATGCGGGGGGCCGTTTAAAATTCTTTTTGTACATTTTCTAGGTCGGCAATTTCACCGCCTTGAAAGGTGTTTAGAGTGCAAAGGGAAAAGGGGGGGGGGAATATTCCAACCTAGATTTGAAAAAGGACCTGAAGATGTATCATGGGCTTTTTGGGCCCGCCCCTTTGTTTTGAAGGTTCTCAAATTTTCCTTTTGTCATTTTTTCCACAGATGCGATTGATACAATGTTATGGGCCTTGAAAAGGTTTAATCCCCGACATAATTCCCCCTTCCCAGGGTTTTTTGACGTTTTTGTTTCGCTCTAAATTTTTTGGCCGAATTTGTTTTGTACTCTGGGTGAAATTTAATTTTCCCCATGTTTACCATATCTGATTTAAATTTAAATTTCTCATCGTTGAACTTCATATTGTTTTCTGCAGGCCCCCCTGAAAGATTTTTTTTGATGTCCGGGGCCTTTGGGGCCTTTGGGCAGTGTCTGCAATGGAAACACTGTCAGGGAAAATTTTTTTTTGGGTGTCATCTGCAAAAAAGGGAAAAGGGGGCTGTGGCTGACACCCTTGTCTATGTCGGATATGGGGAAATGAGGAACAAGATGGGGCTAGTAACTGTCCCTTTTGTGGAAAAAGATTTTTTCCCACCGTAGGCTGCCTCGGACTTTACTTTTGTTGCGATTTCTCTCGGGTTGTTCTGTTAGTGAGGAAATTATAGACCCCAAATCGACCGATTTTTTCCTGTTATTCCTTTTAGGGGGCGCTTTTTTGTGCGCTTTTACCCCATGGTAAACACTTGTGAAGGCTTTTGAAAAAGTTTTTAAAATTTACATCGGCTTCTTTTTGTTTTCTAGGGGAATTTGGGCCCCTTGTCTTTAGTGTCCAGAAAGTTGAGACAGACAGGGGGCGCCCTTTTTCAAAACCCCATTTTTCCCCGGGGGGGTTTTTTTGGGATGGGGGGTTTGATCTTGCTTCTTAGGACCCTTTTTCAAAGATTTTTATGAAAGGGGATGTTAGTGCTATTGGCCCGGGTTTCTTTGTGTTTCTTTACTGCTTAGAGATGGGGGAGTTTTCATGATGCAACATCGGGGTGGATCTGGGCGCCGGGAGGGGGGTGGAAAGGTACCCAGCAACAGGTAGGAAAACTCTTTTTTTAAAGGGGTAGGTTGGGGGGGGGGGGGGTAAGGACGTTAAACAGGGTAGGATGAGAAAATCTCCTGTGGCGGCCGTTTTCCGGGTTTTTTTAAAGGGGAAAGATTGTGCCCCTTAAAAGGGCTGACAAAAGGCCTCCCTGCCCCAAAGGGTTTAGGATTTTATCCAGGCCAAAAGGCTTTTCCTTTGACCCCCTTCCCCGAGCTTGTTTTGGGCTAGAATTGTCTGGGGGGGGTAGTTTAAAAAATCCCCTTTCTAAAGGGGTCGGGGTAGACAGGGACACAAAGGGTTTTTTGTTTAATTATAAAGCAATTCGGGATTTGTAGGTTGGTTATGCCCTCGGGGCTGTACAAAAATTCCTTTTGGTGAACCCAAAAAATTGTGATGATGGGGGTTTCCAATTTTCCCAAAAGGAGGGGGTTTTAAACACCATCCTTTTCAGCAGTTTGGCTTTGCTTTTTGGGTCGGGGGCGATAGGGGATCTCATACTGCCGGGGGCCCTTTTGGGCTTTGGGAATTGGGGAACAAAGGGTGGGCCTTTTTCCCAAAGCTGGGGGGGTTTGTCAAGGACCCCCACGATTGGGTTAAGGGACGTTTTGTTTGGCCTCCCTAAATTAATTCCCCTCCCCGGGGAAATTTCATGGAGAAACGTAACACCATCGATGCCCCCGGGGGGGTGTCACCTGTGTTTTTAAATTTGGGCCTTTCCCGGAGTTCCAAGCCCGTGAGATCTTCATAAATTCAATCTTCGATTTCACAGGGCGTTTTGTATGGGTTAAAACTGGCGTTGGGGCGAAAAATCCGTCTGTTTTTACCCGGGATGTCCTGTGGGGTGAGTGGGGCCCCCCGGGGAATGAAAAGCTCCCTAGTTTTTTCTGTTTCCCCATGGAGGGGTTTTCGGGTGTGTTTGGTCCCTGGGTTTTGGGCTCAGGGCCCAGTGCTATGTTAAAAAAGGGCTTGCCCCATAATTCAAGAAAAGGGTGTGTGATGCCCGAATGTTGAAAAAACCCCTTTCCAGTTTTTTCTCGGTTTTTACTCTGAGAGGGGAACTCTGCGGGCATGCTACACAAGGGGCTCTAAAGGTTTTCCTTTTTTCACTCCCGTAGGGTTCCCCTTTTATAGCTTCCTAAAAGAGATGATTTTTGGTTTGGGTTTTTCTCCGCACCTCGTCGTTGTAGAACCACCAGTCCCCTTTTGTGATTTCGCCCCGCGGGGTTCTTTTGGGAAAATTTCGCACACCCGCTGCCTGAATGAGAAAAAGTGATTAAACTCCTGTTCAGCTATTCCATTCCCCGTCTTTTAATAAAAGAGGATGTGGGAACCACCAGTCATGAAGATAATCCTGGAAAAAACCTTTTCCCGTTGGCCCCCTTTACGTGCCCATCTAGGAGGCAGCACAACTGTGGGAGGTCTGTTGATGTTGAAGGTGGTGAT
>NC_069451.1:34232579-34251634 GCF_026875155.1 Cherax quadricarinatus | reverse complement strand
TATAAATGTTCACTAATTCGAATTATGTTACATGAGAAATTCCTGGGGTTGCGTTTTTAATATTATAAAGATGAACTCAGGAAGTAAACGCAGGAAATGGCATAGGTAATAAAATATTAAAATAGAGAGGCGGCAACAGTAAGGAAGGAGCCAGTGAAAGGTCAAGAAAGTTGGGGGTCAAACGATGGTTATTTGCCATTATAAATACCAAGAACTTGACTCATGGCCTCGAGTGGTTTTAAGTGTTACGGATCTGATACCATGCCTGACTTAGGTACAGAACAAAGTTAAGACGAAGGGGGCCGTCGGGCAAAATCTGTAACTCCGTTGTTTTCTGTCCGATTTTCTCAGTTTTGGTACACGGGGACAAAGTCGTTCACTCTTTCTTGAAAAATATTTATCTAATTATACTCAAACTACAACTGAGAGAATATGACTGATTTACTGAAAATGCCATAGTGATAAACTTTTCTCCTTATGGGCATACGTAAGGATGTTTGGACACTTGGTTGCCGAGAGAAAACATTGTTATTCTTATTTGCTGTGGATTATTTTTTCTTTAATTGACACGTATCTTTATTTCATCAAAAAAAAATAAAGTTTGGTTGTTCTCTCGGGATTATTGCAAAAATCATTTGCCTTTACTCCCACCTATAAACTCCCAAAGTATTGGATTATTTCCAAACTTTGGATCACAGATAAAAGAGAAATCATTATTCTACAACTTTTGTGAGTATTATATTCCATTTATTCATAATAAAGGGAGAAAGTGACAAATGTTGTGTAAGTTACTTCCGAGATATCGGCCGAGAGCGCGGCCGGCCCCCGTCTCAAAAAAAAAAAAAAAAATTCGCGAAAATCGGCGTTGGGTTTGGGTGGTATTTTTAGTAATATGATGATTCTAGTGCAGTTAGCCTCTTAAAAAACTCCGTTTTTCTCTTACTCAGAGACGACTGTGTGACAGTTATCACTTTTATATCGAAAAATTCCCGATAATCTTGGGCCATTATTATGGCCTTTTTAATCTGTCTTGAGTATATACATGTTTGTATGTTATTTAGGAGTGTTTATTAATCATATTAGATCATTCTGATAGACAAAAAGCCGTAGAGTTGATATATAAGCTTGTTTTAAGCGTAATAATGGCGATTCCTGGCTGGCACCCTCAGGCGCTGGAACTCTGCCGAGCGTTCCATAGGTTCCAGCTGTCGCTCGTCTGCGGATAAGGTACTCGCTCTGTTTTATGATGCCAAAAATAGGTCAGTTATTATATTAGAAAGAATAATGCAAGAAAGGCGATAAATTAAAGGTAGGAAACAACTCCAAAAAATATATGGGCGTGAAGCAGATCGGTACAACATCGCCGTACCATAACTGATATAATGACTATAATCTTCTTGTAGGAAAAACGTCGTTAGGAAAACATTCATTCTTGTACCATTGTGTTGCCAATGAGTGAGCTATTTTTCATTATATATACTCCATTTCCATTATTTTCTCGATTTTTGGGTGGAGCGCCGACGGGGAAAATTGCTCTACAGCCCCTTCTTCCAGGTCCTCATCTATGGGAGGTAGGCCATTACTTCATGCAAAACCATAATGATTAGTTTAAGTTCGAAAAAAGTAATATAAATACCATTGTGATTGTTTTGGATCAGTATGATTTTGTTTAAAGTATTTGGGTAGATCAAGGGGATGAATTGTATATATTCGTAGCAAAATCATAACCTAATCTATGGTAAAGATACTGTATATGGACTCCTTTCTGGTAAAGTTTTGAATTTTTCGATGGCAGCCAGAGGGAAGGGGGCTACAAGGGCCAAATCCCCCCAATTGACAGAAAAAAAAATTAATAATTAAAAATTAATAATTAATTGTAATGAAAAATTTGTATTTGCATGATTACAGACAGAGATACTCCACATTATGCGATCTCGTGAACGTGATGTTGGACGTTATTATGGAGTGGGTCCACAGAAAAGAACGAAGAAAATTCAAGAAGAAGAACGAAAAAGAAAGATGCAGGAAGCTGCCGAAAGATCACAGACATGCTCACGAAAACAGTTTCTGCTGTTACCAGTAAGTTTGAATATGCCGATACGTCAGATCACTACCAGGAAGCTCCCTCCATTATTGCTTCAGCCAGATTACTTCTTTGTGTTTCCTCTCTGTCTCAACGGACATTTCATCACCAATGGATTTGTCTTAAAAAGATCCTGCTCATGGCCAAATGTAATCCAGATTCTCTACGTAATGCTTCTTTACAGAAAACATCAGTCAAAACTCTGAACTTGGACTTTAGGAAATCAGCAAGGATTTATGATGATGGAAGTCGTCGATGTTTAAAGTCATCATGTTTTATTGGATGCTTGCAATATTCAGAAACTGTGAAAAGACTGGATGGTCGCATACTCTGAAAGCTCAGGGAAAAGTGTACTGTTCAGCTGCAAGCTATTTCTATCAATAGAAACTACCTTACACCCGGGTCAATGACTGAGAAAAATTCCAAGCCGTTTCGAGGTAACCGAAACAGCACCACTACAGGAGTGCAATTTTAGCAGTGTATTTCGTGCACAGAAAAAAGGCTTATTGGATTCTCATTTGGAAAATTTCAAACTGAAAAATGAGTGCACTTTTGGAGAAAAGTTCTAGAAATAGTTGTTGTGTGTAAAATTCTTAGCACTAAGAGGACGTGCTTTCCGTGGAGAAAAATGAGGTTTTGGTTGGAAAAACAATGGCACTTTCCTAGGGAATCATAGATCTGTTAGCACAATTCGATCCCTTCTTAGCAATCATGGTGTCACGCCTTGGGAAGGCAGGAGGGCATGGGTGCGTAATTCTTGAGAATTGTGCGGTACCCGTAGGACCTGAGAGCATCTGCAGTCTTTCGCTCCACCTTGATGGAGGGCCCAAAAAGAACATGGGTATGGGACTCCTTGCGCTAGTCGACAGTGTTATATATATAACGGATCGCCTCGCCGTTTCCCCCGAGGCAGGATGACCGAAAAAAGAAGAAACACTTCATCATCACTCACTCGACCACGTGTTTTGCCTCGAGACGTGCAGTACTAGAGTTCCCGAAAACAAGCATAGTTTCACCTCTTCTTCAGAATGCAGGACTGCTTTCTGAATTGTTCATTATGAATTGTCACTTTCTGATTTGTCACATTCTGAATTGTCTCATTCTGAATTGTCCGTCAGAATTCTGAATTGTCACATATGGCCGAGGGCCATATTGTGACAATTTAGGAAATGGTATGCGGCCATTCACATGAAATTATGAATTCACTTTATGTAGGTTCTACATATGGCCAGTGTCAACACTTACAAATAGCTAGAAATTTTACAGCAAAACTTCTCACCGCCTCTAGCACCGCCATACTTCTAGTGTGCCATTGTTTTATCTGCATATAACTCGCTTTTCTAATTATCCCTTTCTTACTAATAGGTCGGTGACTTTTGGTTGTTGTAGAGTGTGGGGAGTTATACTGCCTGTTGGTGTAGAGTGTGGGAGTATACCTGCCTGTTGTGTAGCGTGTGGGGAGTATACCTGCCTGGTGGTTGTAGAGTGTGGGGAGTTACCTTGCTGTTGGTTGTAGTTGTGTGGAGTGTATACCTGCCTGTTGGTGGAGAGTGTGGGGAGTATACCTGCCTGTAGGTGTTGTGTGTGGAGGTGTATATACCTGGCCTGTTTGTAGTGTGTGGGGTATACAGCCTGTTGTGTTGAGTGTGGAGAGTATACCGCCTGTGGTGTAGTGTGTGGGGGAGTATACCTGCCTTGTTGGTGTGAGGTGTGGGGAGTATACCTGCCTGTTGGTGTAGAGAGTGGAGAGTATACTTGCCTGTTGTGTAGCGTCTGGGGGTAATACTGCCCTGTTGGTGTTGAGTGTGGGGGTATTACCTGCCTGTTGGTGTAGAGTGTGCGTGAAGTATTCTTGCATTGTTGGTGTAGGGTGTGGGGGAGTATACTGCTGTTGGGTGTAGAGTGGTGGGGAGTATACCTGCCTATTGGTGTAGAGTGTGGAGTGGTAGACTTGTCTGTAGTGTTTGGTAGCAGGTGGGGAGAGTATACCTGCCTGTTGGTGTTGAGTGTGGGGAGGAGTATGACCTGCCTGGTGGTTGTAGAGGTGGGGAGTATACCTGCCTGTTGGTGTAGAGGTGGAGAGTATACTTGCTGTTGGGGTAGAGTGTGGCGAGTATACTGTCTGTGTGTAGAGTGGTGGTGGTGTATACCGGCTGGTGGAGTAGAGTGTGGAGAGTATACTTGCCTGTTGGTGTAGAGTGTGGGGAGTACACCTGCTGTTGGTGTAGTGTGTGGAGAGAGTATTACTGCTGTTGGTGTAAAGTGTGGGGAGTATACCTGCCTGTTGGTGTAGAGTGTGGAGAGCTATACCTGCTGTTGGTGTTAGGAGTGTTGGAGAGATATACCTGCCTGTTGGGTTGTAAAGTGTTGAGAGTATACCTGCCTGTTGGTGTACGATTTTAGAGTGTGAGAGTATAACTGCCTTGTTGGCTTGTGAGTGTGGAGAGTATACCTGGCTGTTGGTGTAGAGTGTGGAGAGTGATACCTGCCTGTTGGTGTAAGTGTGGGAGTAATTATGCTGTTGGTGTAGAGCTGTGGAGAGTAATACCTGCCTGTTGGTGTAGAGTGGAGAGAGGTATACCTGCCTGTTGGTAGTGATGTGTGGTTGAGTTTACCTGCCATGTTGGCTTGTAGAGTGTGAGAGTATACCTGCCTTGTAGGTGTAGAGTGTGGAAGGTGTTAACTGCCTGTTGGTGAGTGAGTGTGGACGAGTATACCTGTCGTTCGCCAGGTGTTGTTATTCTGCGCTTTAAACCACTTGTTTATGTTGTATTAATTTGTTTGTGATCTATGGATGACCTGGTATGTGATATATGGATGACTGGTATGTGATATAAAGATGAGGTATTGATATATGGAGGAATGGTATGTGATTAAAGGATGACATGTATGATCAAAGGAGATCTGGTATCTACTACAAGGATGACCAGGTATGTAATTAAGGATAACCTGGTATGGAATATAAGTGATGACCTGGTATCCCTACCCCTACTATATCACCCCCCCATGATATAAGGCATGACTGGCATGTGTTATAAGGATGACCTGGTATGTTTGTAACGGTACCCGGGCATGTGATATGAAGGCAACCTGGTATGTGACATAAGATGACTGTTATGGAACATAAGCATGACCTGGTATGAGATACAAAGGATGCACCTGTTATGGAATATATGG
This sequence comes from Cherax quadricarinatus, assembly GCF_026875155.1. NCBI lineage: Eukaryota > Metazoa > Arthropoda > Malacostraca > Decapoda > Parastacidae > Cherax > Cherax quadricarinatus. The sequence continues at coordinate 34,246,374 of NC_069451.1, read as the reverse complement.
AGTACCTGTGCGTAAGTGATATCAGGATGACCTTGTATGTGATAAAATGATGACCGGGTATGAAATCTCAGGATGACTTGTATGGGATATAAGAGTTGACCGTTATTGGATATTGTGGATGGCCTGGTATGGAATATATGGGTGACCTGTGAGGTATATAACATGACCTGGTTATGGGTTATAGAGTTGAATTGGTACGGGATATAAGGATGACCTGGTCATGGCTATGACAAGACCTGCATGGGATAAAAGGATGATCTGGTATGGGAGATAAGGATGACCTGGCATGGGATAAAAAATATGACCTTGGTATGGGATATAAGGATGACCTGTATGGGGTATATGGATGTCCTTGGTATGGATATAAGGTTGACCTGGTTAATGGGATATAAGGATGACTTGGTATGGGATAAGAGTATGCTCCTGTATGGATATAAGGATGACCTGGTATGGGATATAAGGATGCAACTTGGTATGGAATATAAGGAAGACTGGTATGGGATATAAGGTTGAACCTTGTATGGAATAATAAGAATGGCTGTTATGTGATATAAGGATGACCTGGTACGGGATTATAAGGATGACCTGGTACGGAATATATGGATGACCTGGTAAGAGGATATCTAAGGATGACCTGTAGGATATTAAGGATCAACTGGTATGGGATATTAAGGATGACCTGGTATGGAATATAAGATTGAACCTGTTATGCGATAATAAGGGATGACCTGGTATGGAATATATGCATGACTGGTAAGCGGATTTAAGAATGACCTCGATGTGGGATATATGGATGTATAGTTGCTATGGGATATAAGGATACCTGTGGATGGTATTGCGATGACTGGTCATGTATGGGATATAAGGATCACCGGTATGGGTATATGGATGACCTGGTTATTGGGATAGATAAGGATGATCTGGTTTATGGGATATAAGGATGACCTGGTATGGGTATATGGATGACCTGGTATAGGATATATAGGATCACTTGGTATGGGATATAAGGATGACCTGGTATGGGCTTATAAGGGATGACTTGGTATAGGATATAAGGATGACCTGGGATTGGAATATTAGGTTGACCACTGGTATGGGAATATAAGGATGATCTGGTATGAGATATAAGGTTGACCTTTTATTGGGATATGTGAAGTGCCTGGTAAGAAAAGAAAAAGGGTGACTGGTGTGCGGAGATGAGGATAAGCCGGTATGGAATATAAGGATGACCCTGGTATGGGATATAAGGTTGATCTAGGTTTGGGATTTAGGATGATCTGAGTGTTAATGTGCGATATAAGGATGATCTGGTAGTGTGGATATAAGGATGGCCGGTATTGGGATATTTAGGATGACCTGGTAAGTGATATAAGGGGTTACTGGTATGGGATATAAGGATGAACTGGTGTGTGATATAAGGATTAATTGGTATGGGATATAAGTTTGGCCAGGAATGGGATATAAGGATGAACTGCGTGCGTGATATAAGGATGCTTGGTATGGGAATGATAAGTTTGACCTGGTATGGGATATAGGATGACCGGTTATGGCATGTAAGAATGGCTTGGTATCGGGCATATGAGAATGACCTGGTATGGCTATAAGAATGACTGGTAGGGCATATAAGAATGATCTGGTATGGCTATGAGGATGACCTGGTATGGCATATAAAAGATGTGGTCACAGCAAACTCCAGACACACACATGGAAGGAACAATAACGTAGGCTACATCACACCTGAGTGACAACACAATTCGTCACAAAACTGTTTTTCGTTTTCTATCTTAATTTAAATTACGTGTAATGTACTTTTGTGGCCAGAAATTTCACAACAGCTTTTTAAGTATCCTTTTCTATTAAATCCTCATTAACTATTAAAATTTCCAACTCAGCTTCAACAATATCATTTTCACCGTCTTCAATCCCATCTTCATCCATTCGTCACCATCTTAGCTCATCTGTTCAGCTTATCCTCAACCGTCTTATCCCACAACTCAATTCCAACCATCCACATTATGTGAGTCTTTTTACTGGTGTGAACAACATTTTGCGTTTTATGTGAATGTTCAATGAGCGTTATATTCCAGATCACAGTGTTCAATATGTTGTTCCTTTCTGATGAAATTGTTTCATTAAATGTTATAAGTCATATCCATACGTACCAGATCGACATTTCATGTTCCAACCAGCTTACGGAAATCTTGTCTCAGATTCAAGTAATTGATGGGTTAACACAAACTTCTTACATTTTTACTCAAGGGTCCCACTTTATTTCTACATGGTTACTCCATAGGTCGCCTTTTCACCATGGGTCTGCTTCGACGGCCGGTGAGTATCCTTTTTGTCTTTCCCAGGGTCCGCGTGTCCAGGAGTCCGCTGTGTCCCCTAGTGCATTCTCCCTTCCCACTTCCCCAGGCGATTGCCTCGGGACGGCCGGTGAGTATCCTTTTTCGTCATTCCCAGGGCGTGTGTCCGGAGTCGCTTTTGTGTCCCTCAGGCATTCTCCCTTCCCCACTTCCCCTCGGTCTTGCCTCGACGGCCGGTGAGTTATCATTTTTCGTCTTTCAGGTCCGCGTGTCCAGGGAGTCCGCCTGTGTCCCCTCAGGCATTCTCCTTCCCAACTTCCTCAGGGTCTGCCTCGGACGGCTGGTGAGTATCTATTTCGTCATTCCCAGGTCCGTGTGTCCAGGAGACCGCTGTGTCCCCTAGGCATTCTCCCTTCCAGACTTCCCCATGGACTGGCCTCGGCGGCCGGTGCGTATCCATTTTCGTTTTCCCAGGTCCGCGTGTCCGGGCAGGCCTGAGTCCCTCAGCATTCACCCTTCCAGACTTCCCCATGGTCTGGCTCGGCGGCCGGGGTATCCTTTTTCGTCTTTAGGTCGCGTGTTCAGGAGTCCGCCTGCGTCCCCTCAGGCTTTCTACATGCCTGACTTACCAGGGTATGGCTCGGCGCGCGGTGTAGTATCCTATTTCCGTCTTCCAGGTCCGCGTCGTACAGGAGCTCCGTCATGTGTCCCCTCAGGCATTCTCTCCCCACTTCCCCAGGGTCTTGCCTCGCCGGCCGGTGAGTATCCCTTTTTCGTCTTTCCCGGGTTGTGTTGTCAGGAGTCCGCCTGCCGCTCCCTCAGGCTTCTCCCTTCCCCACTTTCCCAGGTCTGCTCGACGGCCGGTGAGATCCTTTGTCGTCTTTCCCAGGTCTGTGTGTCGGAGTCCGCCTGCCGTCCCCTCAGCATTCTCACCTTCCCCACTTTCCCTCAGGGTTGCCTCGAAGCGTGTGAGTTATCCTTTTTCGTCTTTCCCAGGTCCGCGTGTCCAGGAGTCGATGTTTCCCTCAGAGCATTCTCCTTCCCAACTTCCCCAGGGTCTGCCTCGACGGCCGGTGAGTGTGAGTATCTTTTTCGTCTTTCCAGGTCTGTTGTCCAGGAGTCCGGCCTGCGTCCTCAGGCATTCTCCTCCCCACTTTCCAGGGTCTGCCTCGACGGTTCGGTGAGTTCATTTATTCGTCTTTCCTAGGTCCGCGTGGTCCAGGAGTCGCATGTGTCCCTCAGGCATTTCTCCCTTCCCCACTTCCCAGGGTCTGCCTCGACGGCGTTGTGGTATCCTTTTCGCTCTTTCCCAGGTCCGCGTGTCCAGGAGTCCGCCGCGTCCCCCTCAGGCTTTCTCCTTCCAGACGTCACCAGGGTCGGGGCTCGGCGGCCGGTGGTGAGTATCCTTTTTAAGTCTTTCCAGGTCCGCGTGTCCAGGAGTCCGCATGCGTCCCCTCAGGCATTCCTCCCCTCCCCATTCCTGGGCTCTGCCTCGCACTGCCTGTGTGAGTATCTTTTTCGTCTTTCCAGTCTGTGTGTGGTCCAGGAGTCCGCCTGCGTGTCCCCCTCAGGCATTCTCCTTCCCACTTCCCAGGGTCTGCCCGACGGCCGGATGTGAGTATCCTTTTTCGTCTTTCCCAGGTCTGGGGTCCAGGAGTTCCGCCTGCTCCCCTCAGGCATTCCGCCCTTCCCCACTTCTCCAGGGTATGCTGAGGACGATGAGTATCCTTTTTCGTCTTTCCAGTTCCGGTGTCCATGAGTCCGCCTGCGTTCCATCATGCTTCTCCCTTCCCCACTTCAGGGTCTGCCTCGACGGCCGGTGAGTATCTTTTTCGTCTTTCCAGATCGCGTGTCCAGGTGTCCGGCCTGCGTCCCCTCAAGCATTCTCACTTCACCACTTCCCCAGGGTTGCCTCGACGGCCGCAGTGAGTATCTTTTTGTCTTTCCCAGGTCCGCATGTCCAGGAGTCCGCCTCGTCCCCTAGGCATTCTTCCTCCACTTCCCAGGGTAGCCTCGACGGCCGCTGAGTATCCTTTTTCGTCTTTCCAGGTCTGCGTGTCAGGAGTCCGCCTGCGTCCCCTCAGGCATTCTCCCCTTCCCACTTTCCCATGGTCTGCTCGACGGCGGTGAGTATCTTTTTGTCTTTCCAGTTTCCCGCATGTCCAGGAGTCCGCCTGCGTCCCCTCAGCATTCTTCCTTCCCCACTTCCCCAGGGTCTGCCTCGCGGCCGCTGAGTATCCTTTTTCGTCTTTCCAGGTCCTGCGTGTTCAGGGAGTCCGCTGCGCCCCTCAGGCATTTCTCCCTTCCCCACTTCCCAGGGTCTGCCTCGACGGCCGAGATGAGTATCCTTTTTCGTCTCTCCCAGGTCCGCGTGTCCAGGAGTCCGCTGTGTCCCCTCAGGCATTCTCCCTTCCCCACCTTCCCGAGGGTCTGCTCGACGGCCCGGTGAGTTATCCGTGTTTCGTCTCTCCCAGAGTCCGCGTGTCCAGGAGTCGGCCTGTGTCCCTAGGCATTTCCTTCCCCACATCCCAAGGGTCTGCCTCGCGGCCAGGGTGTGTGTGTCCTTTTTCACGTCTCTCCCAGGTCCGCGTGCTCCAGGAGTCGCTGATGTCCCCTCAGGCATCTCCCTTCCCCACTTCCAGGGGTCTGCACTCGCGGCCGGTGAGTGTCCTATTTCGTCTCTCCCAGGGTCCGCGTGTCAGGAGTCCGCCTGGTGTCCCCTCAAGCATCTCCTTCCCCAGTTCCCCCGGGTCTGCTCGCGGCCGGTTTAGTGTCCTTTTTTCGTCTCTCCCAGGTCCGGTTCCAGGAGTCCGCCTGTGTCCCCTCAAGCATTTCCCTTCCAGACTTCCCAGGGTCTGGCTCGGCGGGCCGGTGAGTATCTTTTTTGTTCTTTCCAGGTCGCGTGTTCCAGAGCAGACTTGGGTCCCCTCAGGCATTCTCCCCTTTCACCACTTCCCCGGGTCTGCCTCGAGGCCCGGTGAGTATCCTTTTTGTCTTTTTCCCAGGTCGCTTGTCCAGGAGCCGCCTGTCGTCCCCTAGGGCATTTCTCCCTTCAGGAACTTCCAGGGTCTGGCTCGGCGGCACGGGAGTATCCTTTTTTCGTCTTTCCCAGGTCCGCGTGTCCAGGAGTCCGACCCAGCATTCCCTCCGCTTCTACCTTCCACTTCCCCTGGTGCCTCGACGGCGGTGAGTATCCTTTTTCGTCTTTCCCAGGTTGCGTGTCCAGGAGTCGCCTGCGTCCCACAGGCATTCTCTTCCCCACTTCCCAGGGTTGGCTCGTCACGGCCGGTGAGTATCCTTTTTCGTCACTTTCCCAGGTCCGCGTGTCCAGGAGGTCCGCCTGCGTCCCTCAGGCATTCTCCCTTCCCACTTCCCAGGGTCTGGCTGGACGGTCGGATGAGTATCCTTTTTCGTCTTCCAAGGTCCGGTTTCAGGAGTCCGCCCTGTGTCCCTCAGGCATTTCTCCTCCCACTTCCCAGGGGTCTGCCTCGGACGGCCGGCTGGTGTATCCTTTTTCGATTCTTCCAGGTCCGCGTGTCCAGGAGTCCGCCTGCTGTCCTCAGGACATTCTCCCTTCCCCACATCAACAGGTCTGCTCCGACGGCCGGTGAAGTATACTTTTTCGATCTCCCCAGGTCCCGGGTCCAGGAGTCCACCTCGCTGTCCCTCTGCGATTCTCCCTTCCCCTCTTCCTACGGTCTCTGCCTCGACGGCCGGGGTGTGTCCTTTTTAGTCCTCTCCAGGTCCGCGTGTCACAGGATTCCGGCCTGTGTCCTAGGCATCCTCCCTTCCCCACATCCCAGGGTTCTGCCTCGACGGCGGTTGTGTCCTTTTGTCTCTCCCAGGTCGCGTGTCCTGGAGGTCCGCCCTGGTCCCCCTCAGGGCATCCTCCCTTCCCCACTTCACAGGGTCTGCCTCGCCGGCCGAGTGTAGATATCCTTTTTCGTCTCTCCAGGTCCGCGTTGTCCAGGAGTCGCTCGTGCTCCCTCAGCATTCTCCCTTCCCTCTTCCCAGGGTCTGCCTCGGACAGCCGGTGAGGTCTTTTTCGTCTCTCCAGGTCCGGTGTCCAGGAAAGTCCGCTGTGTCCCTCAGGCATTCTCCTTCCCCACTTCCCAGGGTCCTGGACTCGACGGCAGTGAGTATCCTTTTTCGTCTTCCCAGGCGCGTGTCCAGGAGTCCGCCTGTGTCCCCTCAGGCATTCTGCCTTCCCCTCTTCCAGGGTCTGCCTCGACGGCGGTGAGTGTCCTTTTTTCGTCTCTCCCCGGTCCGCGTGTACAGGTGTAACGTGTGTCCCGTAAGGCATCCTCTTCCCCACATCCCGGGTCTTACTCGACGTGGAGTGTGTTTTTTCGTCTCTCCAGGTCGCCGAGTCCAGGAGTCCGCCTGTGTCCCTCCAGGCATCCACCCTTCCACTTCCCCAGGGTTCTCTCGACGGCGGTGAGTGTCCTTTTCGTCTCTCCCAGGTCGCGTGTTCCAGGAGTCCGCTGTGTCCCCTCAGGCATCTCCCTTCCCACTTCCCCAGGGTTGCCTCGACGGCGGGGTTTGAGTGTCCTTTTCGTTCTCTCCCAGGTCTCGTGTCAGGAGTCCGCCTGTGCCCCTCAGCGCATCCATCCCTCCCCACTTCACCCAGGGTCTGCCTCGACGGCGGTTGGAGTGTCCTTTTATGTCTCTTCCAGGTCGCGTGTCAGGAGTCGCTGTGACCCTCAGGCCTCCTCCCTTCCCCATTCCCCCAGGGTCTGCCTCGCGGCCGGTGAGTCTTTTTCGTCTCTTCCAGGTCCGCGTGTCCAGGAGTCGCCTGTGTCCTCAGGCATCCTCCCTTCACTACTTCCCCAGGGTCGTCCTCGACGGCGATGAGTGTCTTTTTCTCCTTTCCCAGGGTCCGGCCGTGTCCAGGTGTCGCCTGTTGTCCCCTCGGCCGTCCTCCCTTCCCACTTTCCCCACGGGTCTGCCTCGACGGCCGGTGTGAGTGTCCTTTTTCGTCTCTCCCAGGTCCGCGTATCCAGGAGTCCGGCCTGTCGCTCCCTCAGCCATCCTCACTTCCCCGGGTCTGCCTCGGGCCGGTGAGTGTCCTTTTTTGTCTCTCAGGTCCGCGTGGTCATTAGTCCGCCTGTGTCCCCTCAGGAAACCTTTCCTTCCCCATACCCCAGCGGTCTGCCTACGAGGCCGGTGAGTGTTTCTTTTTCGTCTCTCTCCCAGGTCCGCGTGTCAGGAGTCCGCCTAGTTGTCCCCTCATGGAATCCTCCCTTCCCCACTTCCCCGGGGTCTGCCTCGACGGCCGCGTGAGTGTCCTTTTTCGTCTTCTCCCCAGGTCCGCGTGTCCAGGAGTCCGCCCGGGTCCTCAGGCATCCTCCCTTCCCCACTTCCCCAGGGTCTGCCTTCTGCGGCAGTGAGTGTCCTTTTTCGTCTCTCCCAGGTCGCGGTGTTACAGGAGTCCGCCTGTGTCCCTCAGGCATCCTCCCTTCCCACTCACAGGGTCTGCCTCGAGCTCGGCGTGAGTGGCCTTTTTCGTCTCTCCCAGTTCGCGTGTCCAGGCGGGAGTCCGCCCTGTGTCCCTCAGGCATCCTCCCTTCCCCACTTCCCCAGGGTCTGCCTCGACGGGCGACGTGAGTGTCCTTTTCGTCTCTCCGGAGTCACCTGTGCGATGCAGGTGCTCCCCTCTCCCCCACACCCAACCTTGCACACACCCGGGTTACGTGGTTTTCACGGAGATCACTGTGCGATGGGCCAGGTGCTCCCCCTTCCCCATTTCCCCCACACCAACTTGCACCCCTTCCGGGTCCGTGGTTCCAGGAGTTCACCTGTGCGGAAGGCAGGTGCTCCCCCTTCCCACTTCCCCCACACCCCAACCTTGCATCCCCCCCGGGTCCGTGCGGGTGTTTTATACGTGGCGGTTCAGGTGTCCACCTGTTTGACGCCAGGTGCTTCCCTTCCCCACTACACCCACACCCCATCCTTGCACCCCAAGGATCCGTGGTTCCAGGAGTTCACCTGTGCGAAGGCCAGGTGCTCCCCCTTTCCCCACACTACTCCCACACCCCAACCTTGCACCCCCCGGGTCCGTGGGTTCCAGGACGTGCAACTGTGAGAAGGCCAGGTTGCTCCCCCTTCCCCATTTCCCCACACCCCAACCTTGCCTCCCCCCACGGGTCCGTGGTTCCAGGAGTCACCTGTGTGAACGCCAGGTTGACTACCCTTCCCACTACCCCCAAACCCCAACCTTGCACAAACCCCCGGTCCGTGGTTCCAGGGTTTTCACCTGTGCGAAGGGCCAGGTGCTCCCCCTTCCCCATTCACCAAACCCAAACCTTGCACCCCCCCGGGTCCGGGTTCCAGAGAGTTACCTGATGCGAAGGACCAGGTGTGCTCCCCTTCCCACTTCCCCACACCCCAAACCTTGCACACCCCCCCCCCGGGTCGTGGTTCAGAGTTCACTGTGCGCAAGGCAGGGTCGCTCCCCCTTCCCTATTCCCCCACACCCCAACCTTGCCCACCCCCCCCCAGGGTCCGCTTCGTCTTGGTTCCAGGAGTTCACCTGTGCGAGGCCAGGTGCTCCTTCCCACTTCCCCCACACCCACCTTGCAATCCCCCCAGGGGGTCCGTGAGTTCTCAGGAGTCCACTCGTGTGAGCCAGGTGCTCCCCCTTCCCACTACCCCACACCCCACCTTGCACCCCCACCCGGGTCCGTGGTTCCAGGAGTTCACTGGTGCGAAAGGCCAGGTGCTCCCCTTCCCACTTCCCACACCCCAAACCCTAGCACCCCCCCGGGTTCCGTGGTTCCAGGAGTTCACCTGTGCGAAGGCCAGGTGCTCCCCCCTTCCCCCCTTCCCCCACCCCCTACTTGCATCTCCCCCGGGTCCGTGGTTCCAGGAGTCCACCTGTGTGACGCAGGTGCTCCCCTTCCCCATATACCACCCCCAACTTGCCACCCCCCCCGGGGTCCGTGGTTCCATGGGTTCACCTGTGCGAAGGCCACGTGCTCCCCTTCCCCACGTCCCCACACCCTACCTTTCACCCTCCCCGGGTCCGTGGTCAGGAGTCCAACTGTGTGACGCCAGGTGCTCCTTCCCATTACCCCACACCCCAACACTTGCACCCCCCCTGGGTCCGGGGTTCAGGAGTTACCAGTGCGAAGGCTCGGTGCTCCCCATTTACCCACTTCCCACACCCCAAACTGGCACTCCCCCCCTGGGTCGTGGTTTCCAGGAAGTCTATCTGTCCGCTTCAGATTTTTCCTTACCCACATCTTCCCCAGGTATCCTTGCCTTTCCAAGGTCATGTTGTCCAGGAATCCATCCGAGGGCCCGGATGTCCTCCCCTTCCTCACTTCCCTTGGGATATCTTCAGTTTCAGCCTTCCCCAGGGTATTTATCCGAAGTCAGCTCAGCATCCACCGTGATTAGCCTAGATGAGAACGAGGCCCAGCTGTTTAGCTGGTCTACGGGAGTTTAGGAGATGTCCAGGTGGGTGGAATTACAGGAGGGAACACACAGGAAACTGGTCCTGTTGTACACCACCAAAGACAGTCTAGAAACGTAGGTCAAGCCAGAAGCAGCCAAGCTACCGTCAAGTTCGCCCACCAAGGCCTGGCCACTTATGTTAATGAAAATTTTGGGAGTTCTATTTATATTACACAATTCATCAACTTTAAATATAAGTTTCTTTTTGTGCTAATAAGCAGTTAAGTGCATTTGTGATGTTTTTGTTGTAATATCTGTAATAAGTAATAAAGTTCGTGATTTTATTTTGTTATTTGTCTTAAGTATTTGCAAAACGATCAGTTACAGCGCCGTCACATGATAAATAAGGCACTTTATCTGAGACTTTTGGCGTTATCACTTGGGTAAATTTACATATTCGCTATACTATGTATGATAGTTGTGTGAAGTGTTTTTACATGTACTGTACCTAAGTACACTTACTTAACTTAACATACACTTGTTTTTACATCATTTGCGCATTTCGTAAACGATGCTTTTGGTTCACCATCACTTATACACTCGTTAAAACTGCGCAATGAGCAAACAACCCACCCAACACACATACAACATACACACACATACACACACCCTACACGCAATCGAACAACAACGCACACAACAACACACAAACACACAACCCCAATCTACACACAAATCTACACACACACCTTCACACACAACCCACACCAACAAACCACACGCCACACACACCACACACAACACACACACAATTCTACACACACAACTCAACACCCACCTACACACCACACACACATACACAACACAACACACACACACACACACAACACACAAACACACAACACACACACACACGACTCACACAACACACACACTCAACACCACACACACACACACACACAACAACAACACACAACACACACACACCACACACACAACACCTATTAACGTTTGGCGATGAAAATATAAATAGAATTAAAGGTGGTGGTTCTTGCACACTGGACAGTACGACTCTGTCTAAGATATGTGTTATGTTGTAATGTTCTGGATGTGAGAATGTCAAGCAAATGTAAATTGTTTTAATGTTGTGTTTTAATGTGATGTTGCTGTTTAATGATAGCTTATTATACCATGATATGTTGTGACACAATGGTCAATTCTTAGTCTCATGGTTATGCTATAAATAATACTTTACGTTTAATGTTTAGTGTGATGTTTTACACTCGTAGCTGATCTTATTCTGTTATAGTATTTAAAAGTAGTTAACTTCCATTTATGTATAACTGGTAACTTGAACTATTTTTCAGTTGTTAAATTTTATTAATATTTGTATGATTCATAATTTAATAATTCTTTCACATATAAATGTTCACTAATTCGAATTATGTTACATGAGAAATTCCTGGGGTTGCGTTTTTAATATTATAAAGATGAACTCAGGAAGTAAACGCAGGAAATGGCATAGGTAATAAAATATTAAAATAGAGAGGCGGCAACAGTAAGGAAGGAGCCAGTGAAAGGTCAAGAAAGTTGGGGGTCAAACGATGGTTATTTGCCATTATAAATACCAAGAACTTGACTCATGGCCTCGAGTGGTTTTAAGTGTTACGGATCTGATACCATGCCTGACTTAGGTACAGAACAAAGTTAAGACGAAGGGGGCCGTCGGGCAAAATCTGTAACTCCGTTGTTTTCTGTCCGATTTTCTCAGTTTTGGTACACGGGGACAAAGTCGTTCACTCTTTCTTGAAAAATATTTATCTAATTATACTCAAACTACAACTGAGAGAATATGACTGATTTACTGAAAATGCCATAGTGATAAACTTTTCTCCTTATGGGCATACGTAAGGATGTTTGGACACTTGGTTGCCGAGAGAAAACATTGTTATTCTTATTTGCTGTGGATTATTTTTTCTTTAATTGACACGTATCTTTATTTCATCAAAAAAAAATAAAGTTTGGTTGTTCTCTCGGGATTATTGCAAAAATCATTTGCCTTTACTCCCACCTATAAACTCCCAAAGTATTGGATTATTTCCAAACTTTGGATCACAGATAAAAGAGAAATCATTATTCTACAACTTTTGTGAGTATTATATTCCATTTATTCATAATAAAGGGAGAATTTTGAGACACTTGTGGGTCGTAAAGTTACAGTTTTAACACTTGGGGTCGGGTAAAGTTACAATTTTGAGACACTTGTGGTAGGTAAAGTTAAGTTTGAACATTTGGGGGTCGGTAAAGTTATAGTTTGAAAAACCTTGGGGTCAGGTAAAGTTGTGTTTGAGACACTTTTGGGTAGGTAAAGTTGCTAGTTTGGGGACACTTGGGGGTCGGGTAAAGTTACTATTTTTGAGACATTTTTGGGGTCAGGTAAATTACAGTTTGAGACACTTGTGGGTCGGAAAGTTACTAGTTTGAGACACTTGTGGGTCAGGTAAAGTTACTAGTTTGAGACACTTGTGGGTCAGGTAAAGTTACTAGTTTGAGACACTTGTGGGTTAGGTAAAGTTACTAGTTTGAGACACTTGTGGGTCAGGTAAAGTTACTAGTTTGAGACACTTGTGGGTCAGGTAAAGTTGCTAGTTTGAGACACTTGTGGGTCAGGTAAAGTTACTAGTTTGAGACACTTGTGGGTCAGGTAAATTTACTAGTTTGAGACACTTGTGGGTCAGGTAAAGTTACTAGTTTGAGACACTTGTGGGTCAGGTAAAGTTACTAGTTTGAAAACACTTGTGGGTCAGGTTAAAGAAGACAATATTATGAATTATCTTATGCAAGATATAATTTAGGTAAAAATAATTTTAAAACAATTTTTAAACAAGTTTGTCTTATTCTCATATTTTCATTTCCCCCCTCACACACACACACACACACACACACACACACACATACACACACACACACACACACACACACACACACACACACCGACACACACACACACACACACACACACACACAAAACACCAAACACACAGTGAAGAGGCGGGGCCAGGAGCTCGGACTCGACCCCCGCAACCTCAACTAGGTGAGTACAACTAGGTGAGTACACACACACACACACACCTACACACACACCGACACACACACACACACACACACACACACACACACACACCTACACACCAGGTAATCAGGCTAAGGAAGGAAGGAGGAGAGAAAACAGAAATGACCGGGAAGTATTGAAGAACTCAACAAGAGATTCAAAGAAGTGTTCACAGAGGAGACAGAAGGGACTCCAGAAAGACGGAGAGGTGGGGCACACCACCAAGTGCTGGACACAGTGCACACAACCGAGGAAGAAGTGAAGAGGCTTCTGAGTGAGCTAGATACCTCAAAGGCAATGGGGCCAGATAACATCTCCCCATGGGTATTGAGAGAGGGAGCAGAGCGCTATGTGTACCCCTAACAACAATATTCAATACATCTATCGAAACAGGGAGATTGCCTGAGGCATGGAAGACAGCAAATGTAGTCCCAATCTTTAAAAAAGGAGACAGACATGAAGCATTAAACTACAGACCAGTGTCATGACATGTATAGTATGCAAAATCATGGAGAAGATTATCAGGAGAAGAGTGGTGGAACACCTAGAAAGGAAATGATCTCATTTAACAGCAGCCAGCATGGTTTCAGGGGCGGGAAATCCTTGTCACAAACCTACTGGAGTTTCTATGACCATGGTGACAGCAGTAAGACAAGAAAAGAGAGGGGTGGGTGGATTGCATTTTTTTTGGACTGCAAGAAGGCGTTTGACACAGTTCCACACAAGAGATTGGTGCAAAAACTGGAGGACCAAGCAGGGATAACAGGGAAGGCACTACAATGGATCAGGGAAACTTGTCAGGAAAACAGCAGCGAGTCATGGTACGTGGCGAGGTGTCAGGGGGACCTGTGACAGCGGGGGCCCCCAGGGGTCAGTCCTAGACCAGTTGGGTTTTGGGATTTTTTAAAGACATGACGGGGGAATAGACTCTGAGGTTCCCCGTTTTCAGATGACGTGAAGTTTTGAGAAGAAAACACTC
>NC_069451.1:34213160-34232079 GCF_026875155.1 Cherax quadricarinatus | reverse complement strand
TCAGTGTGCTATAAATTCTGCTTACAATGTTTCTATAGGTGACACTCCACATTATGCATTGTATGGTGTAGATAAAACGTTTGCCTTATGAGTTGTTATATTCTAATCCGAAACCAAATTACAACCCTGATGATTTCATAGCAACTCGTACCAGCTTAGCTCAAAGTGTTTTTAGAAGAATCCGTGAAACACTTCATAAATCAACAGCAGAATTTACAAGAGTCGCAAACATTCGAGCAAAGCCATCCAAAATCAAAGTAGGTTCGAGAGTTATGCTGATTAACTTTAACAAAACGTCTGCAATGCCAAAGCTTGATCAAAAGTTTGTTGGTCCTTATCGAGTAGTTGAACATATCACTGGTAATAAGTATAAGGTTAGAGAGATTAGTACTGGTCAGTATAAAGAATCGCATTTAGATCATATGAAGTTAGTATGTGATGATAATGATGTTCCAACCCAGACTAATGTGACAGACTCTGACAATCCTCCTGATCCTGTACTCTCTTCCTCTGATACTCAGTCAGACGATCAACCTGAATGTCGTTATTCCCTAACGTACACGACAGGTATTGAGAAATCCTCAAGTATCATTTGTAACTTCCAATTCAGATTTGCCTCAAATACAGCATGAGTTAGCCAATGCTACAGAGTTTGATCCTCCCAGAGATGCACCCATTCTGCATATGTCAATCTCACCCTAGCAGAGTTGGGGTTAAATGTAAATAACCTGTATAGATGAATAATTACAGTATCAACTTATCAGTATTCAAGAATTTTTTTTTTTTGTGTTCATGTTCTCTCCGCATTCTGAGAGTTAACAGTCTAGATTTGAGTGCACCGAATCTGCCTTTCTGTTAAAACACTCTTTCTTTGTATATATTCCTTCCTCAGAATCCGTAGATCACATGAATACAGATCGATCGATCAAAATTTTTTTTTATCACTTAATCTCAACGTTGAGTTCGATGTTCATTTGTTGAGTTTTAAGTTGTGCTATATTATACCTTGTATTGCATTACAGTTTCAGTTATGTAAGCTTCCATTCCAATGTTCTACTTATGTATGTTATAATGTTTAATTGTTGTGTACTTTGACATTGTATAGAATCAGCCCAAGCCGTATACCTGCCATCTCTAGTTTGTAATTGTATGTCGGGACGACATACGTTAGCGTCGCCGAGCTCTCAGTAGTAGTAACCAGTTACCAGTAACCACTGTGCCAGTTGACTCACGACCAACCGTCTCTGCCTGAGTCACTGTATATTCATATTGTGCTGACCTGGTATTATTCAAAGACCCTCTCACATATGGGTACGTGGGCGGCCAGTCAGTTAGTTATACGAGAGTGAGCGAGGAGACAAGGTAACAGCTGTCAGGGCTCTCTCCACATATCTGTAATTATGCGTACTACCAGCCTACGTGAGTATTTCTATACCTAATTCCACGTGTCGAACTCCCACATGATAAGAATGTGGGAAGTCTTAGACATTGTTAGTGATGTAAGAAAGTGGGAAGTCTCAGACATTGTTAGTGATGTAGGAATGTAGGAAGTCTGAGACATTGTTAGTGATGTAAGAATGTAGGAAGTCTGAGACATTGTTAGTGATGTAAGAATGTAGGAAGTCTGAGACATTGTTAGTGATGTAGGAATGTAGGAAGTCTGAGACATTGTTAGTGATGTAAGAATGTGGGAAGTCTGAGACATTGTTAGTGATGTAGGAATGTAGGAAGTCTGAGACATTGTTAGTGGTGTAGGAATGTAGGAAGTCTGAGACATTGTTAGTGATGTAAGAATGTGGGAAGTCTGAGACATTGTTAGTGATGTAAGAATGTAGGAAGTCTGAGACATTGTTAGTGATGTAAGAATGTGGGAAGTCTGAGACATTGTTAGTGATGTAGGAATGTAGGAAGTCTGAGACATTGTTAGTGATGTAAGAATGTAGGAAGTCTGAGACATTGTTAGTGATGTAAGAATGTAGGAAGTCTGAGACATTGTTAGTGATGTAAGAATGTGGGAAGTCTGAGACATTGTTAGTGATGTAAGAATGTGGGAAGTCTCAGACATTGTTATGATGTAGGAATGTAGGAAGTCTGAGACATTGTTAGTGATGTAAGAAGTAGGAAAGTCTGGACATTGGTTATGATGTAGAATGGGGGAAGTCTGAGACATTGTTAGTGATGTAAGAATGTAGGAAAGTCTGAGACATTGTTAGTGATGTAAAATTTGTAGGAAGTCTGAGACATTGTTAGTGATGTAGGAATGTAGGAAGTCTGAGAATTGTTAGTGATGTAGGAATGTAGGAAGTCTGAGACATTGTTAGTGATGTAAGAATGTAGGAAGTCTGAGACATTGTTAGTGATGTAAGAATGTAGGAAGTCTGAGACATTGTTAGTGATGTAAAGAATGTAGGAAGTCTGAGACATTGTTAGTGATGTAGGAAGTAGGAAGTTGGAGACATTGTTAGTGATGAAAGAATTTTGGGAAGTCTGAGACATTGTTAGTGATGTAAGAATGTGGGAAGTCTGAGACATTGTTAGTGATGTAAGAATGTGGGAAGTCTGAGACATTGTTAGTGATGTAAGAATGTGGGAAGTCTGAGACATTGTTGTTAACGTAAGAATGTGGGAAGTCTGAGACATTGTTAGTGATGTAGGAATGTAGGAAGTCTGAGACATTGTTAGTGATGTAGGAATGTAGGAAGTCTGAGACATTGTTAGTGATGTAAGAATGTAGGAAGTCTGAGACATTGTTAGTGATGTAAGAATGTGGGAAGTCTCAGACATTGTTAGTGATGTAGGAATGTAGGAAGTCTGAGACATTGTTAGTGATGTAAGAATGTGGGAAGTCTCAGACATTGTTAGTGATGTAGGAATGTAGGAAGTCTGAGACATTGTTAGTGATGTAAGAATGTAGGAAGTCTCAGACATTGTTAGTGATGTAGGAATGTAGGAAGTCTGAGACATTGTTAGTGATGTAAGAATGTAGGAAGTCTGAAAACATGTTAGTGATGTAAGAATGTAGGAAGTCTGAGACTTGTTAATCACTTATTCACATATTTACATCTTTACTAAAAAAGATGTCATTTAAAAAATGTAATTCTCATTCTATTTTCTTGAGAAAATTTAAATTGCGTAATCAAGAATTTTATTCTCTTGTGTGTGTGTGTGTGTGTGTGTGTGTGTGTGTGTGTGTGTGTGTGTGTGTGTGTGTGTGTGCTTGGATGTGTGTGTGTGTGTGTGTGTGTGTGTGTGTGTGTGTGTGTGTGTGGGGTGCGCATGTGTGTGTGTGTGTATCACCTAATTGTGGTTGCAGGGGTCGAGACTCAGCTCCTGGCCCCGCTCTTCACTGATCGCTACTGGGTCCTCTCTCTCTGCTTCCTGAGCTTTGTCATACCTCTTCTTAAAACTATGTTGGTTTCTGCCTCCATACTTCACCTTGCTAGGCTATTCCACTTGCTGGCAATCTCTATGACTGAAAAAATACTTCCTAACGTCCCTGTGACTCGTTGAGTCTTCAGCTTCCAGTTGTGAACCCTTGTCCCTGTGCCCCCCTCTTGGAACATCCTATCTCTGTCCCTTGTCTATTCCCCACAGTATCTTGTATGTCGTTATCATGTCCCCCCTGACCCTCCTGGCCTCAGTGTCGTGAGGCCGATTTCCTCAACCTCTCTTCGTGGGACAATCCCCGTAGCTTGGGACTAGTCTTGTTGCAAACCTTTGCACTTTCTCTAATTTCTTGACGTGGTGTGTGGTAGTGTGTGTGAATGTGTGTATGTGGTGTATGTGTGTGTGTATGTGTGTGTTGTGTGTGTGAAATGTGTGTTGTATGTGTGTACTCACTAGTTGTACACACCTAGTTGAGGTTGCAGGGGTCGAGTCCAAGCTCCTGGCCCCGCCTCTTTCATGGTCGCTACTAGGTCACTCTCCCTGAACCATGAGCTTTATCGTACCTCGCTTAAAGCTATGTATGGATCCTGCTCCACTACATCGCTTCCCAAACTATTCCACTTACTGACTACTCTGTGGCTGAAGAATACTTCCTAACATCCCTGTGATTCATCTGTGTTTCAGCTTCCAACTGTGTCCCATTGTTACTGTGTACAATCTCTGGAAAAATCCTGTCTTGTCCACCTTTGTCAATTCCTCTCAGTATTTTGTATGTCGTTATCATTTTCCCCCCTATTCTCCTGTCCTCCAGTGTGTCAGGTTGATTTCCTTTAACCTCTCCTCGTAGGACATACCTCTTAGCTCTGGGACTAGTATTGTTGCAAACCTTTGCACTTTCTCTATTTTTCTTCACATGCTTGGCTAGGTGTGGGTTCCAACTGGTGTTTCCCTTACTCCAATAGGGGCCTAACGTACACGGTGTACAGGGGTCCTGAATGATTCCTTATTAAGATGTCGGAATGCTGTTCTGAGGTTTGCCAGGCGCCATATGCTGCAGCAGTTATTTGGTTGATGTGGCTTCAGGAGATGTGCCTGGTGTTATACTCACCCCAAGATCTTTTTCCTTGAGTGAGGTTTGTAGTCTTGGCCCCCTAGACTGTACCCCGTCTGCGGCCTTCTTTGCCCTTCCCCAATCTTCATAAACTTTGCACTTGGTGGGATTGAACTCCAGGAACCAATTTCTGGACCAGGTCTGCACCCTGTCCAGATCCCTTTCTAGTTCTCCCTGGTCTTCGATCGAGTGAATTCTTCTCATCAAACTTCACGTCATCTGCAAACAGGGACACCTCAGAGTCTATTCCTTCCGTCATGTCGTTCACAAATACCAGAAACAGCAAATGGTCCTAGGACTGACCCCTGTGAGACCCCCGCTGGTCCGGTGCCCACTCTGACACCTCGCCACGTACCATGACTCGCTGCTGTCTTCCTGTGTGTGTGTGTGTGTGTGTGTGTGTGTGTGTGTTGTGTGTGTGTGTGTGTGTGTGTGTGTGAGGGAAGTGAAAATTCAGAATAAAAACAAAAATTGTTTAAAAATTTGTTTTAAAATTATTTTTACCTAAATTATATCTTGCATAAGATAATTCATAATATTTTCTTCTTACCTGACTCACAAGTGTCTCAAACTAGTAACTTTACCTGCCCACAAGTGTCTCAAACTAGTAACTTTACCTGACCCACAAAATGTCTCAAACTAGTAACTTTACCTGACCACAAGTGTCTCAAACTAGTAACTTTACCTGACCCACCCCAAATGTCTCAAACTAGTAACTTTACCTGCCGACAAGTGTCTCAAACTAGCAACTTTACCTGACCACAAGTGTCTCAAACTAGCAACTTTACTGACCCACAAGTGTCTCAAACTAGTAACTTTACCTGGCCACAAGTGTCTCAAACTAGTAACTTTACCTGCCTTTCAAGTGTCTCAAACTAGTAACTTTATCTGACCACAAGTGCTCAAACTAGTAACTTTACCTGACCACAAGTGTCTCAAATAGTAACTTTACCTGACCCACAAAATGTCTCAAACTAGTAACTTTACCTGACCCACAAGTGTCTCAAACTAGTAACTTTACCTGACCCACAAGTGTCTCAAACTAGTAACTTTACCTGACCCACAAGTGTCTCAAACTTGCAACTTTACCTGACCCACAAGTGTCTCAAACTAGTAACTTTACCTGACCCACAAGTGTCTCAAACTAGTAACTTTACCTGACCCACAAGTGTCTCAAACTAGTAACTTTATCTGACCCACAAAATGTCTCAAACTAGTAACTTTACCTGACCCACAAGTGTCTCAAACTAGTAACTTTACCTGACCCACAAGTGTCTCAAACTAGTAACTTTACCTGACCCACAAGGTCCCCAAACTAGTAAATTTACCTGACCCACAAGTGTCTCAAAACTAGTAACTTTACCCGACCCACAAGTGTCTCAAACTAGTAACTTTACCTGACCCACAAGTGTCTCAAACTAGTAACTTTACCTGACCCCCAAGTGTCTCAAACTAGTAACTTTACCTGACCACAAGTGTCTCAAAAATAGTAACTTTACCTGACCCACAAGTGTCTCAAACTAGTAACTTTACCTGACCCACAAGTGTCTCAAATAGTAACTTTTCCTGACCCACAAGTGTCTCCAAAATAGTAAATTTACCTGACCCACAAGTGTCTCAAACTAGTAACTTTACCTGACCCACAAGTGTCTCAAACTAGTAACTTTACCTGACCCACAAGTGTCTCAAACTAGTAACTTTACCTGACCCACAAGTTCTCAAAATGCAAACTTTACCTGACCCACAAGTGTCTCAAACTAGTAACTTTACCTGACCCACAAGTGTCTCAAACTAGCAACTTTACCTGACCCACAAGTGTCTCAACCTAGTAACTTTACCTGACCCACAAGTGTCTCAAACTAGCAACGTTACCTGACCCAAAAGTGTCTTAAAATAGTAAATTTACCTGACCCAAAAAATGTCTAAAACTAGTAACTTTACCTGACCACAAGTGTCTAAAATAGTAACTTTACCTGACCCAAAAGTGTCTCAAACTAGCAACTTTACCTGACCCCCAAGTGTCTCAAACTAGTAACTTTACCTGACCCACAAAATGTCTCAAACTAGCAACTTTACCTGACCCCCAAGTGTCTCAAACTGTAACTTTACCTGACCCACAAGTGTCTCAAACTAGTAACTTTACCTGACCACAAGTGTCTCAAACTAGTAACTTTACCTGACCCACAAGTGTCTCAAACTAGTAACTTTACCTGACCCACAAGTGTCTCAAACTAGTAACTTTACCTGACCCACAAGTGTCTCAAACTAGCAACTTTACCTGACCACAAGTGTCTCAAACTAGTAACTTTACCTGACCCACAAGTGTCTGAAACTAGTAACTTTACCTGACCCACAAGTGTCTCAAACTAGCAACTTTACCTGACCCACAAGTGTCTAAAACTAGCAACTTTACCTGACCCACAAGTGTCTCAAACTAGTAACTTTACCTGACCCACAATTGTCTAAAACTAGTAACTTTACCTGACCACAAGTGTCTCAAACTAGTAAGTTTACCTGACCCAAAAAGTGTCTCAAAAATTTGTAACTTTCCTGACCCACAAGTGTCTCAAATTAGTAACTTTACCTGACCACAAGTGTCTCAAACTAGTTACTTTACTTGACCCACAAGTGGGCTCAAACTAGTAACTTTACCTGACCCACAAGTGTCTCAAACTAGTAACTTTACCTGACCCAGAAGTGTCTCAAACTAGCAACTTTACGTGACCCACATGTCTCAAACTAGTAACTTTACCTGACCACAAGTGTCTCAAAGTAGTAACTTTACCTGACCCAAGTGTCTAAACTAGTAACTTTTCCTGACCCACAAGTGTCTCAAACTAGCAACATTACCTGACCCAAAGTGTCTCAAACTAGTAATTTACCTGACCCCCAAGTGTCTCAAACTAGCAACTTTTCCTGACCCACAAAGTGTCTCAAACTAGCAACTTTACCTGACCCACAAGTGTCTCAAACTAGCAACTTTACCTGACCACAAGTGTCTCAAACTAGAACTTTACCTGACCACAAGTGTCTCAAACTAGCAACTTTCCTGACCCACAAGTGTCTCAAACTAGCAACTTTACCTGACCCACAAGTGTCTCAAACTAGGGAACTTTACTGACCCACAAGTGTCTCAAACTAGCAACTTTACCTTGACCCCCAAGGGTCTCAAACTAGTAAAATTTACCTGACCCCCAAGTGTCTCAAACTTGCAACTTTACTTGACCCACAAGTGTCTAAAACTAGTAATTTACCTGACCCACAAGTGTCTCAAACTAGTAACTTTACCTGACCCCCAAGTGTCTCAAACTAGCAACTTTACCTGGGCCCACAAGTGTCTAAAAACTAGCAACTTTACCTGGACCCACAAATGTCTCAAACTAGCAACTTTACTTGACCCACAAGTGTCTAAAACTAGTAACTTTACCTGACCCACAAGTGTCTCAAACTAGTAACTTTACCTGACCCACAAGTGTCTCAACTAGCAACTTTACCTGACCCAAAGTGTCTCAAACTACCCAAATTTACCTGACCCCCAAGTGTCTAAACTTGCAACTTTTCCTGACCCACAAGTGTGTCAAACTAGTTAACTTTACATGACCCACAAGTGTCTCAAACTAGTAACTTTACCTGACCCAAAGTGTCCCAAAACTAGTAACTTTACCTGACCCACAAGTGTCTAAAACTAGTAAAATTTACCGAACCACAAGTGTCTAAAACTAGTAACTTTTACCTGACCCACAAGTGTCTAAAAAATGTAGCTTTACCTGACCCACAAGTGTCTAAAACTAGTAACTTTACCTGACCCCAAGTGCTAAAAAATTGTAACTTTACCTGACCCACAAGTGTCTAAACTAGTACTTACCTGACCCACAAATGTCTAAAACTAGTAAATTTACCTGACCACAAATGTCCCAAAACTAGTAACTTTACCTGACCCCCAAGTGTCTAAAACTAGTAACTTTAAACCCGACCCCCAAGTGTCTAAAACTAGTAAATTTACCTGACCACAAGTGTCTAAAAAATAGTTAATTTTCATGACCCACAAGTGTCTAAAACTAGTAACTTTACCTGACCCACAAGTGTCTAAAACTAGTAACTTTACCTGACCCACAAGTGTCTAAAACTAGTAGCTTTACCTGACCCACAAGTGTCTAAAACTAGTAACTTTACCTGACCCCCAAATGTCTAAAACTAGTAAAATTTACCTGACCCACAATGGGCTAAAACTAGTAACTTTACCCGACCCCCAAGTGTCTAAAACTAGTAACTTTACCTGACCCACAAGTGTCTAAAACTAGTAACTTTACCTGACCCACAGTGTCTAAAACTAGTAACTTTACCTGACCCACAAGTGTCTAAAACAGTAACTTTCACACCTTTCATAAATGGATGTCTTAAAATACCGAAAACCAACATTATTCATCACAATATTGAAATATATAAAATTCCTGATTTATCCAAAAATTTAGGTAGACTGATTTCTTCTACTTCCAAGTTTTCGATTTTATTTTTTAAAAGACAAACATAATTTTAACAAACCGTGAGTTAGAGTGCATTCATGGATGGGTTTCAAATTTGTGTACATACGTGTTTTGTGGGGTGTGTGTGTGTGTGTGTGTGTGTGTGTGTGTGTTAGTTACCATTTTGTCCTAGGCACATGTCGATGAGACACTAGGCCTGTTTTATATGAGTACGTGCGTGTGTGTGTGTGCGTGTGTGTGTGTTTTGTGTGATGTGTGTGTGCGTGTGTGTGTGTGTTAGTTACCATTTTGTCCTAGGCACATGTCGATTAGACACTAGGCCTGTTGTATATGAGTACGTGGGGTGTGTGTGTGTGTGTGTGTGTGTGTGGTGTGTGTGTGTGTGTGTGTTAGTTACCATTTTGTCCTAGGCACATGTCGATTAGGGCACTAGGCCTGTTGTATATGAGTACGTGTGTGTGTGTGTGTGTGTGTGTGTGTGTACTCGCCTATTTTTACTCACCTATTTGTGGGTTGCAGGGGACGAGTCCTAGCTCCTGGCCCCACCTCTTCACGGTTGCTACTAGGCCCTCTCTCTCCCCGCTCCATGAGCTTTATCCAAACTCGTTTTTTAAAAATGTGTATGGTTCCTGCCTCCACTACGTCATTTTCTAGGCTATTCCACTGCCTTACAACTCTATGACTGAAGAAATGCTTCCTACTATCTCTCTGACTCATTTGTGTCTTCAACTTCCCAAATTTTGGCCTCTTGTTTCTGTGTCCCCTCTCTGGAACATCCTGTCCTTGTCCCCCCTTGTCTATTCCACGCAGTATTTTATATGTCGTTATCATGTCTCCCCCGACCCTCCTGTCCTCCAGTGTCGTCAGGCCGATTTCCCTTAATCTTTCTTCTTTGGACATTCCCCTTAGCTCTGTAACTAACCTTTTCGCAAACCTTTGTAATTTCTCTAGTTTCTTGACGTGCTTTATCAAGTGCGGGTTCCAAAAGGTGCTGCATACTCCGTATGGGCCTGACTAACGGTGTACAGTGTCTTGAATGATTCCTTACTAAGGTATCGGAATGCTGTTCTCAGGTTTGACAGGCGCCCATATGCTGCAGCAGTTATCTGATTGATGTGTGTTTCCCGGAGACATGCTCGGTGTTATACCACCCCAAGATCTTTCTCCTTGAGTGAGGTTTGCAGTCTTTGGCCACCTAGCCTATACTCTGTCTGTGGTCTTCTTTTCCCCTTCCCCTATCTTCATGACTTTGCATTTGGCAGGATTAAATTTCGAGAAGCCATTTGCTGGACCAGGTGGTCCAGTCTGTCCAGGTCTCTTTGAAGTCCTGCCTGGTCCTCATCAGATTTAATTCTCCTCATTAACTTCACTCATCTGCAAACAGGGACACTTCTGAGTCTAACCTTCCGTATGTCGTTACATATACCAAAAAAAAGCACTGGTCCTAGGACCGACCCTGTGGGACCCCGTCGTCACAGGTGCCCACTGTGATACATCATTACGTACCATGACTCGTGTGTTGCCTCCTGTCAGGTATTCTCTGATCCATTGCAGTGCCCTTCCTGTTATATGGCGCCTGATGCTTTTAGCTTCTGCACTAATCTCTTGTGGGGGAACTGTGTCAAAGGCCTTCTTGCAGTCCAAGAAGATGCAATCAACCCACCCCTCTCTCTCTTGTCTTACTTCTGTTATTTTATCATAAACTCCAGAAGGTTTGTGACACAGGATTTGCCTTCCGTGAATCCGTGCTGGTTGGCATTTATACTCCTGTTCCGTTCCAGGTGCTCCACCACTCTCTCCTGATAATTTCTCCATAATTTTGCATACTATACACGTCAATGACACAGGTCTATAGTTTAGTGCCTCTTTTCTGTCTCCTTTTTTGAAAATGGGAACTACATTTGCCGTCTTCCATACCTCAGGTAGTTGCCCAGTTTCCAGGGATGTGTTGAAGATTGTGGTAAGTGGCACGCACAACATATCTGCTCCCTCTCTAAGGACCCACGGAGAGATGTTGTCCGGTCCCATTGCCTTTGAGGTATCGATGTCCCTTAGCAGTTTCTTCACCTCCTCCTCATCTGTATGTATGTCGTCCAACACTTGTTGGTTTTATTCCTTGTTGGTGTCCCATCTGGTCTGTCCCCCAGAGTCCTTCCTGTCTCTACTGTAAATACTTCCTTAAATCTCGTGTTGAGACTCCTCACATACCTCTTGATCGTTTCTTGTGAGTTCTCCACCTTCTTTCCTCAGCCTTATCACCTGGTCCTTGACTGTTGTCTTCCTCCTAATGTGGCTATACAGCAGTTTCGGGTCAGATTTGACTTTCGATGCTATGTCGTTTTCATACTGTCGCTGGGCCTCCCTCCTTATCTGCGCATACTCGTTTCTGGCTCTTCTACTAATCTCCTTGTTTTCCTGGTCCTATGCCTCCTGTACCTTTTCCATTCTCTGTTGCACTTAGTTTTTTTCCTCCCTACACCTTCGGGTAAACAAGGACTCGTTTTGGTCTTCCTATTATTTCTGTTTCCCTTGGGAACAAAACTTTCCTCTGCCTCCTTGCACTTTGTTGCCACATATTCCATCATCTCGTTTACTGATTTTATTACCATTTCTCTGTCCCACTGAACCTCCTGCAGGAAGTTTCTCATACTGTGTAGTCCCCCTTTTATAGTTTGGCCTGTCCCCTTCAGTTCCTGTTACTTCTCCACTTGTAACTCTACTATATAGTCAAAACTCAGAACCACATGATCGCTAGCTCCAAGGGGCTTCTCGTAAGTGATGTCCTGAATGTCTGAACTGCTCAGGGTGAACACAAGATCCAGTCTTGCTGGCTCATCCTCCCCTCTCTCTCTGGTTGTGTCCCTGACATGTTGATGCATGAGGTTTTCAAGTACCACATCCATCATCTTGGCTCTCCATGTTTCGGGGACCCCCATGTGGCTCCAGGTTTTCCCAGTCGATCTCCCTGTGGTTGAAATCGCCCATTACCAGTAACTTTGCTCTGCTCGAGTGAGCTCTTCTTGCCACCTCAGCCAGTGTGTCCACCATCACCCTGTTGTTATCTTCGTACTCCTCTCTTGGCGTGTGTGTGTGTGTGTGTGTGTGTGTGTGTGTGTGTGTGTGTGTGTGTTGTGTGTGTGTGTGTGTGTGTGTGTGTGTGTTGTGTGTGTGTGTGTGCGCGCGCGCGCGCGCGCGCGTGTGTGTGTGTGTGTGTGTGTGGTGTGTGTACTCACCTAGTTGTACTCACCTAGTTGAGGTTGCGGGGGTCGAGTCGAGCTCCTGGCCCCGCCTCTTCACTGATCGCTACTGATCACTCTCCCTGAGCCGTGAGCTTTATCATACCTCTGCTTAAAGCTATGTATGGATCCTGCCTCCACTACATCGCTTCCAAACTATTCCACTTACTGACTACTCTGTGGCTGAAGAAATACTTCCTAACATCCCTGTGATTCATCTGTTTCTTCAGCTTCCAACTGTGTCCCCTTGTTACCGTGTCCAATCTCTGGAACATCCTGTCTTTGTCCACCTTGTCAATTCCTCTCAGTATTTTGTATGTCGTTATCATGTCCCCCCTATCTCTCCTGTCCTCCAGTGTCGCCAGGTTGATTTCCCTTAACCTCTCCTCGTAGGACATACCTCTAGCTCTGGGACTAGTCTCTTTGCAAACCTTTGCACTTTCTCTAGTTTTCTCACGTGCTTGGCTTAGGTGTGGGTTCCAAACTGGTGCCGCATACTCCACTATGGGCCTAACGTACACGGTGTACAGGGTCCTGAATGATTCCTTATTAAGATGTCGGAATGCTGTTCTGAGGTTTGCTAGGCGCCCATGTGCTGCAGCAGTTATTTGGTTGATATGCGCTTCAGGAGATGTGCCTGGTGTTACTTACTCACCCAAGATCTTTTTCCTTGAGGTGAGGTTTGTAGTCTCTGACCCCCTAGGACTGTACTCCGTCTGCGGCCTTCTTTGCCCTTCCCAATCTTCATGACTTTGCACTTGGTGGGATTGAACTCCAGGAGCCAATTGCTGGACCAGGTCTGCAGCCTGTCCAGATCCCTTTGTAGTTCTGCTGGTCTTCGATCGAGTGAATTCTTCTCATCAACTTCACGTCATCTGCAAACAGGGACACCTCAGAGTCTATTCTTCCGTCATGTCGTTCACAAATACCAGAAACAGCACTGGTCCTAGGACTGACCCCTGCGGGACCCCGTTGGTCACAGGTGCCCACTCTGACACCTCGCCACGTACCATGAACTCGCTGCTGTCTTCCTGACAAGTATTCCCTGATCCATTGTAGTGCCTTCCCTGTTATCCTGCTTGGTCCTCCAGTTTTTGCACCAATCTCTTGTAGTGGAACTGTGTCAAACGCCTTCTTGCAGTCCAAGAAAATGCAATTCACCCACCCCTCTCTCTCTTGTCTTACTGCTGTCACCATGTCATAGAACTCCAGTAGGTTTGTGACACAGGATTTCCCGTCCCTGAAACCATGTTGGCTGCTGTTGATGAGATCGTTCCTTTCTAGGTGTTCCACCACTCTTCTCCTGATAATCTTCTCCATGATTTTGCATACTATACATGTCAGTGACACTGGTCTGTAGTTTAATGCTTCATGTCTGTCTCCTTTTTTAAAGATTGGGACTACATTTGCGTCTTCCATGCCTCAGGCAATCTCCCTGTTTTGATAGATGTATTGAATGTTGTTGTTAGGGGTACACCATAGCGCCTCTGCTCCCTCTCTCAATACCCATGGGGAGATGTTATCTGGCCCCATTGCCTTTGAGGTATCTAGCTCACTCAGAAGCCTCTTCACTTCTTCCTCGGTTGTGTGCACTGTGTCCAGCACTTGGTGGTGTGCCCACCTCTCCGTCTTTCTGGAGTCCCTTCTGTCTCCTCTGTGAACACTTCTTTGAATCTCTTGTTGAGTTCTTCACATACTCACGGTCATTTCTTGTTGTCTCTCCTCCTTCCTTCCTTAGCCTGATTACCTGGTCCTTGACTGTTGTTTTCCTCCTGATGTGGCTGTACAACAGTTTCGGGTCAGATTTGGCTTTCGCTGCTATGTCATTTTCATATTGTCTTTGGCCTCCCTTCTTATCTGTGCATATTCGTTTCTGGCTCTACGACTGTTCTCCTTATTCACCTGGGTCCTTTGCCTTCTATATTTCTTCCATTCCCTAGCACACTTGGTTTATGCCTCCCTGCACCTTTGGGTAAACCATGGGCTCATCCTGGCTTTTTCATTATTCCTGTTACCCTTGGGTACAAACCTCTCCTCAGCCTTCTTGCATTTTGTTTGCTACATATTCCATCATCTCATTAACTGGCTTCCCTGCAGTTCTCTGTCCCACTGAACCCCGTTCAGGTAGTTCCTCATTCCTGTGTAGTCCCTTTCTTGTAGTTTGGCTTCATTCGTCCTGGCCTTCCTGCTTCTCCCTCCACTTGTAGCTCTACTGTGTATTCGAAGCTTAAAACCGCATGGTCACTGGCCCCAAAGGGTCTGTTCATATGTGATGTCCTCGATTCTGCACTACTCAAGGTGTTGTGTGCGTGTGTGTGTGTGTGTGTGTGTGTGTGTGTGTGTGTGTGTGTGTGTGTGTGTTTGTGTGTGTGTGTGTATGTGTGTGTGTGTGTGTGTGTGTGCGTGTGTGGTGTGTATGTGTGTGGTGTGTGTGGTGTGTGTGTGTGCGTGTGCGTGGTGTGTGTGTGTACTCACCTAGTTGTACTCACCTAGTTGAGGTTGCAGGGGTCGAGTCCAAGCTCCTGGCCCCGCCTCTTCACTGGTCGCTACTAGGTCACTCTCCCTGAACCATGAGCTTTATAGTACCTCTGCTTAAAGCTATGTATGGATCCTGCCTCCACTACATCGCTTCCCAAACTATACATGTCAGTGACACTGGTCTGTAGTTTAGTGCTTCATGTCTGTCTCCTTTTTTAAAGATTGGTACCACATTTGCTGTCTTCCATGCCTCAGGGCAATCTCCCTGTTTCGATAGATGTATTGAATATTGTTGTTAGGGGTACGCATAGCGCCTCTGCTCCCTCTCTCAGGACGCCATGGAGAGATGTTATCTGGCCCCATTGCCTTTGAGGTATCTAGCTCACTCAGAAGCCTCTTCACTTCTTCAGCACATGGTGGTGTACCCCACCTCTCCGTCTTTCTGGAGCCCCTTCTGTCTCCTCTGTGAACACTTCTTTGAATCTCTTGTTGAGTTCCTCACATACTTCACTGTCATTTCTTGTTGTCTCTCCTCCTTCCTTCCTTAGCCTGATTACCTGGTCTTTGACGGTTGTTTTCTTCCTGATGTGGCTGTATAACAGCTTCGGGTCAGATTTGGCTTTTGCTGCTATGTCGTTTTCATATTGACGTTGGGCCTCCCTTATCTGTGCATATTCGTTTCTGGCTCTACGACTGCTCTCCTTATTCTCCTGGGTCCTTTGCCTTGTGTGTGTGTGTGTGTGTGTGTGTGCGTGTGTGTGTGTGTGTGTGTGTGCGTGTGTGTGTGTGTGTGTGTGTGTGTGTGTGTGTGTGTGTGTGTGTGTGTGTGTGTACTCACCTAGTTGTACTCGCGCCTAGTTGAGGTTGCAGGGGTCGAGTCCCAAGCTCCTGGCCCCGCCTTTCACTGGTCGCTACTAGGTCACTCTCCCTGAACCATGAGCTTTATCGTACCTCTGCTTAAAGCTATGTATGGATCCTGCCTCCACTACATCGCTTCCCAAACTATTCCACTTCCTGACTACTTGTGGCTGAAGAAATACTTCCTAACATCCCTTTGATTCATCTGTGTCTTCAGCTTCCAACTGTGTCCCCGTGTTGCTGTGTCCAGACTCTGGAACATCCTGTCTTTGTCCACCTTGTCAATTCCTCTCAGTATTTTGTAAGTCGTTATCATGTCCCCCCTATCTCTCCTGTCCTCCAGTGTCGTCAGGTTGATTTCCCTTAACCTCTCCTCATAGGACATACCTCTTAGCTCTGGGACTAGTCTTGTTGCAAACCTTTGCACTTTCTCTAGTTTCTTTAAATGCTTGGCTAGGTGTGGGTTCCAAACTGGTGCCGCATACTCCAATATGGGCCTAACGTACACGGTGTACAGGGTCCTGAACGACTCCTTATTAAGATGTCGGAATGCTGTTCTGAGGTTTCCCAGGCGCCCATATGCTGCGGCAGTTATTTGGTTGATGTGCGCTTCAGGAGATGTGCCTGGTGTTATACTCACCCCAAGATCTTTTTCCTTGAGTGATGTTTGTAGTCTTGGCCCCTTAGACTGTACTCCGTCTGCGGTCTTCTTTGCCCTTCCCCAATCCTCATGACTTTGCACTTGGTGGGATTGAACTCCAGGAGCCAGTTGCTGGACCAGGTCTGCAGCCTGTCCAGATCCCTTTGTAGTTCTGCCTGGTCTTCGTTTCGAATGAACTCTTCTCATCAACTTCACGTCATCTGCAAACAGGACACCTCGGAGTTTATTCCTTCCGTCATGTCGTTCACAAATACCAGAAACAGCACTGGTCCTAGGACTGACCCCTGTGGGAGCCCGCTGGTCATAGGTGCCCACTCTCACACTCGCCACGTACCATTACTCGCTGCTGTCTTCCTGACAAGTATTCCCTGATCCATTGCAGTGCCTTCCCTGTTATCCCTGCTTTTTCCTCCAGTTTTTGCACTAATCTCTTGTGTGGTACTGTGTCAAAAGCCTTCTTGCAGTCCAAGAAAATGCAATCCACCCACCCTTGCCTTCCTGCTTCCCCCTCCACTTGTAGCTCTACTGTGTATTCGAAGCTCAAAACCACATGATCGCTGGCCCCAAGGGGTCTTTCATATGTGATGTCCTCAATATCTGCACTACTCAAGGTGAATACTAAGTCCAGTCTTGCTGGTTCATCCTCTCCTCTCTCTCTTGTAGTGTCCCTTACGTGTTGGTACATGAAATTTTCCAGTACCACCTCCATCATCTTAGCCCTCCATGTATCTTGGCCCCCATGTGGCTCCAAGTTCTCCCATTCGATCTCCTTGTGGTTAAAGTCGCCCATGATCAGGAGCTTTGCCCTGCATGCATGAGCTCTTCTCGCCACTGCAGCCGTGTGTCAACCATCGCTCTATTGCTCTCGTCATACTCCTGCCTTGGCCTCCTGCTGTTCTGTGGTGGGTTATACATCACTGCAATTATCACCTTATGACCACCAGAGTGAAGCGTTCCCGCTATGTAATCACTTTCTTCTCCGCTGTCACCTCTCTCCAGCTCATCAAAATTCCATCGGTGTTTGATCAGCAATGCCACCCCTCCACCCCCTGTTCCTTCTGTCTTTTTTGGATTGGTATCCCGCGGGGAAAGATGGCATTGTTACATCCCTGTAAGTTGGTTTCTGTGATCGCTATGATGTCTGGTGTTTTCCCCTTTGACTTTTGTGCCACTCCCCCCACTTGTTTGTTATTCCTAGGTTTGTTTTCCTACCTTCAGTTTCCTTTCTAAAACTGTGGTTTGGGGGCCCCTGTGGGGGTGGGAGACCTGGTAGCTTACTGTGGGTTCTATGTTGGGGGTTGGGTGGAAGCTGTGGGTATGGATTTTTTTGTGTGTTGGGATGGTATGTTTGGTTGTGGGGTTCTGAGGATATTTTGTGTGTGGCTTCCCCTTGTGATTGTTCTGCTCTGTGCCTTGCGGTTCCATCCTTGTCCCCTTTCCTAGCCTTTCGTTTTTTTGCCCTCTCCTCAGGTTTTCTCTTTTTTGTGTTCGTCTCTGCTGGGAAACACCTTCTTGTACTTTCCCGAACTTTTTACCGTGGTTTCTCTTGGAGGATCCCGTTCTGCACTGTTTTGTCTGAGAATCGCTGATCGGTCGGTTTTTTCCCTTCAAATACCCCCCCTTTCTCTGAAAAATTTTCAATTCATCCCTGTCTTTCCCCCCATTTTTTTGAGATTTTCTCAATCTCCTTTCTTTTTCCTGCCGTCTTTCGTGTGTTTCCTTTCCTCTCTTTCCCGAAGCCATGGAAATCACTGATTTTGCCCCTTTTCCCCCTCATTTCCTCTTCCTCTGGACTCTGGGTTCCTGCTGTATTGGTCATTTTCTCCTTTTTTTTCGTGGCTCTTGGTAGCATGGTTTTGTCGCATTCACTATTTCCTCTCCTCTGCCCCACTCTTTCCCTTCCCCCTCATGGCCCTTTTTTGAAGGCTGATATGACCTTTGCATAATTATTTTTTTCCTTTCCTTCCTTTTTCGCTTCATCATGTTGGTGTGCTTCTTGGTCACTACCCCTGAGATTGCTTCAGCTGTTTTTCCCCAAATTTTAGGACCTTTCCCCGGCTATGCAGTTTCGACTTGTGACTCCCCAAATTTTTCGTCCCTTCTCCAACCTCTTTTCCCCTTTCACAGAGAGCTCTTTCTCCTTTTTTTTAGAAAGCTTCCCAATTTTCTCTCCATTTTTGCTCTTCCTTTTTCCCCTGTTCCTCCATCCTTTTCCCCCCTACCGTACCATTTTCATTGATCCCCGTTCCTGGAGTCCCAACCCTTTTTTTTTTTTTTTTTTTTTTTTTTGAAAAAGGAAAGAGAAAAAAAAGGGGGAAGAGGGGTGAGGATGGGAGAGAGAGAAGGGGAGCTAGAAGGAGGGGAAAAGAAGGGAAAAAAAAGGGGGGGAAAAAGGAGAGGGGGGGAAAAGGTAAAAGAGAGAGGGGGGAGTGAAAAGGGAAAGAGAGAGAGAAAAAGGAAAAAAGGGGGGGGTAAGAGAGGAGAGAGAGAGGGAGAGAGAGAAAGAGTGAAAGGAAGAGGGGAAAGAGAGAGGATGGAGAAAGGATGAGAGAGAGGATGAGAGGAGGAGAGAGAAAGGGGGAGAGAGAAAGAAAGAAGAAGAGAAGAGAAGAGAGAAGAGAGAGGAAGAGGAGAGAGAGAGAGGAAAAGAAGAGAGAGGGGAGGAGAGGGGGGGAGATGGGGGGGGAAAAGGGAAGGGGTTTTA
>NC_069451.1:34167821-34212660 GCF_026875155.1 Cherax quadricarinatus | reverse complement strand
GTCTTTGGGTTTTGCGTGCAGCCAACAGCAACAGCCTGGTTGATCAGGCTCTGATCCACCAGGAGGCCTGGTCACAGACCGGGCAGCGGGGGCGTTCACCCCCTGAACTCTCTCCAGGTAAACTCCAGGTAATGAGACTTGAATTTCTGCTTTGCATTTAGTGGTTGGAAGATCAACCATTCCCTCCACATTCAAGAAAATGTACACTGCGTACATCAGGCCAACACTGGAATGTGCAGCACTAGCATGTAATCCACACCTGGTCAAACATGCCAATTAGAGAAAGTGCAAAGGATTACAACAAGACCATTTTGGGGGCTGAGGGGTTTGTCGTACGAGGAGGGGTTAAGAGAGCTCGACTTGACAACACTGCAGGACAGGAGGGATAGGGGTGACGTGATAACGACATATAAAATACTTAGGAACTGACAAGGTGGATAGGGACAGAATGTTTCAGAGATGGGACACAGCAACTAGGGGAAACAGCTGGAACATGAAATATCATATGAGCCACAGGGACGTTAGGAAGTACTTTTTTCGGTTATATAGTTGTCAGGAAATGGGTCATTCTGAAGAGTGATGTAGTGGAGGCAGGATCCATACATAGCCATACAGGAGCTAGGAAAGGAGACAAGGATGGAACCAGCAGAGGTCAATCAGAGCAGAACAGAGCAGTAAGGGCAAGCACACACCGAACTATCCTCAGAACACCATCCCAACACAAACTACAATCCACACTCACAGCTTCCACCCAACACCGAGCTATAGAATCCCACAATATGCTACCAGGTCTCCCACCCTCACAGGCCCCCCAAACCACAGTGTTGGAAAGGAAACTGAAGGTATGGTACACAAACGCTGATGCAATAACAAATAAGTGGGAGGAGTGGCACGAAAGAGTCAAAGAGGCATCACGGGACATCACAGCTCTCACAGAAACCAAGCTAACAGGTATGATAACAGATGCCATCTTTCCAACGGGATACCAGATCCTGAGGAAAGACAGAGGTAATGGGGGTGGAGGAGTGGCACTGTTGATAAAAAACTGATGGAATTTTGATGAGCTGGAGAGAGGAGACAGCGGAGATTACATAGTGGGAACACTTCACTCTGGAGGTTCCAAGGTGGTAATTGCAGTGATGTATAACTCACCACAGAACAGCAGGAGGCCAAGGCAAGAGTATGATGAGAGCAATAGAGCGATGGTAGACACACTGGCTGCAGTGGCCAGAAGAGCTCATGCATGCAGGGCAAAGCTCCTGATCATGGGTGACTTTAACCACAAGGATATTAGGGGCCAAGACACATGGAGGGCTAAGATGATGGAAGTGGTACTGGAAAACTTCATGTACCAACACTTAAGGGACACTACAAGAGAGAGAGGAGAGAATAAATCAGCAAGACATCACATATGAAAGACCTCTTGGGGCCAGCGATCATGTGGTTTTAAGCTTCGAATACACAGTAGAGCTACAAGTGGAGGGGGAAGCAGGAAGGCCGGGACGAATGAAGCCAAACTACAGGAAAGGGGACTACACAGGAATGATGAACTTCCTGAACAGGGTTCAGTGGGACAGAAAACTGGCAGGGAAGCCAGTTAATGAGATGATGGAATATGTAGCAACAGTGTGCAAGGAGGCTGAGGAGAGGTTTGTACCCAAGGGTAACAGGATTAATGAAAAAGCCAGGATGAGCCCATGGTTCACCCAAAGGTGCAGGGAGGCAAAAACCAAGTGTGCTATGGAATGGAAGAAATATAGAAGGCAAAGGACCCAGGAGAATAAGGAGAGCAGTCATAGAGCCAGAAATGAATATGCACAGATAAGAAGGGAGGCCCAATGACAATATGAAAACGACATAGCAGCGAAAGCCAAATCTGACCCGAAGCTGTTATATAGCCACATCAGAAGGAAAACAAACAGCAAGGACCAGGTAATCGGCTAAGAAAGGAAGGAGGAGAGACAACAAGAAATGACCTTGAAGTATGTGAGGAACTCAACAAAAGATTTAAAGAAGTGTTCACAGAGGAGACAGAAGGGGCTCCAGAAAGACGGAGAGGTGGGGCACACCAACAAGTGCTGGACACAGTACACACAACCGAGGAAGAAGTGAAGAGGCTTCTGAGTGAGCTAGATACCTCAAAGGCAATGGGGCCAGATAACATCTCTCCATGGGTCCTGAGAGAGGGAGCTGAGGCACTATGTGTTCCCCTAACAACAATATTCAATACATCTATCGAAACAGGGAGATTTCCTGACGCATGGAAGACAGCAAATGTAGTCCCAATCTTTAAAAAAGGAGACAGACATGAAGCACTAAACTATAGACCAGTGTCACTGACATGTATAGTATGCAAAGTCATGGAGAAGTTTATCAGGAGAAGATTGGTGGAACACCTAGAAAGGAATGATCTCATCAACAGCAGCCAACATGGTTTCAGGATGGGAAATCCTGTGTCACAAACCTACTGGAGTTCTAAGACATGGTGACAGCAGTAAGACAAGAGAGAGAGGGGTGGATGGATTGCATTTTCTTGGACTGCAAGAAGGCATTTGACACAGTTCCACACAAGAGATTAGTGCAAAAACTGGAGGACCAAGCAGGGATAACTGGGAAGGCACTACAATGGATCAGGGAATACTTGTCAGGAAGACAGCAGCGTGTTATGGTACGTGGCGAGGTGTCAGAGTGGGCACCTGTGACCAGCGGGCTCCCATAGGGGTCAGTCCTAGGACCAGTGCTGTTTCTGGTATTTGTGAACAACATGACGGAAGGAATAGACTCCGAAGTGTCCCTGCTTGCAGATGACGTAAAGTTGATGAGAAGAATTCATTTGATCGAAGACCAGGAAGAACTACAAAGGGATCTGGACAGGCTGCAGACCTGGTCCAGCAATTGGCTTCTGGAGTTCAACCCCTCCAAGTGCAAAGTCATGAAGATTGGGGAAGGGCAAAGAAGACCGCAGATGGAGTACAGTCTAGGGAGCCAGAGACTACAAACCTCACTCTTGGGGTGAGTATAACACCAGGCACATCTACTGAAGTGCACATCTACCAAATAACTGCTGCAGCATATGGGCACCTAGCAAACCTCAGAACAGCATTCCGACATCTTAATAAGGAATCGTTCAGAACCCTGTACACCATGTATGTTAGGCCCATATTGGAGTATGCAGCACCAGTTTGGAACCCACACCTAACCAAGCACGTAAAGAAACTAGAGAAAGTGCAAAGGTTTGCGACAAGACTAGTTTCTGAGCTAAGAGGTATGTCCTACGAGGAGAGGTTAAGGGAAATCAACTTGACAACACTGGATGACAGGAGAGATAGGGGGGACATGATAACAACATACAAAATACTGAGAGGAATTGACAAGGTGGCAAAGACGGGATGTTCCAGAGATAGGACACAGAAACAAGAGGTCACAATTGGAGGCGAAGACTCAGATGAATCAAAGGGAGTTAGGAACCCCCTCAACCAGGTCAACCCCAGTGCAACAAAACATTCTAAACCAAAAAAACCCTTTGCCATATCCCAATGCCTCACCCACTGCATTACAAACTCCACCCACACAGCAACCACCCTTTAGTGCCTTATCAGGTCTCCCACTTCCCCAACCCGAGTGTATCCCCCAGACCACAGTCTTAGAAAAGAAGTTAAAGGGGTGTGGTATACAAAAACAGACGAAATTAAAAATAAGTGTGAGGAGTGGCATAAAAGAAATCAAGGAGTCATCCCCAGACATAATAGCACTTACAGAAACAAAACTCACCAGAATGATAACAGATGCAATCTTTCCACCCGGATATCAAATTCTCAGGAAAGGCAAAAAGGAGGCAGGGGGAGGTGGAGTTGCACTGCTCATTAAAAGCCAGTGGGGTTTTGAGAAAATGGAAGGAATGGATGGCACGGGCCCGAAAGGGAAACTTAGTAGAAACAATCCAGTCTGAGGGATAAGGTGATTATTGCAGTAATGTACAATCCACCACAGAACTGCGGGGGCCAAGAGAAGAATACGATGAGAGCAACAGAGCAATGGTCGACACACTAGCCGAGGCAGCCAGAAGAGCACACATGGGGGGAGCAAAGTTACTAGTTATGGGTGATTTCAATCACAAGGAGATTGACTGGGAAAACTGGAGCCCCATGGGGATTCCCAAAACATGGAGAGCCAAGATGATGGATGTGGTACTGGAAAACCTCATGCATCAACCTGTTAGAGACACTACCAGAGAGAGAGGTGAGGATGATCCAGCAAGACTGGGCCTTGTATTCACCTTGAGTGGTTCGGACATCGAGGAAATCATGTATGAAAGGCCCCTAGGAGCTAGTGATCATGTGGTTCTGTGCTTTGACTACATAGTTGAGCTTCAAGTGGAGAGAGTGGCAGGAATAGGATGGGAAAAACCAAAACTACAAAAGGGGGAACTACTCAGGCATGAGGAACTTCCTGCAAGACATTCAGTGGGAGAGGGAACTGACAGGAAAACCAGTACAAGAAATGATGGACTATGTGACAACAAAATGCAGGAGGCAGAGGAGAGGTTTGTTCCACAAGAGAACCAGTAAATAATGGGAAACAGAACGAGTCTTTGGTGCCCAAAGGTGTAGGGCGGCTAAAACTGGGTGTACTAGAGAATGGAAAAGGTCAGAAGATAGAGAACTCAGGAAAATAAAGAATTAGTCGAAGGCCAGAAACGAATTATGTACAGATAAGAAAGGAGACTCAGTGACAATATGAAAATGGCATAGCATCGAAAGTCAAGTCTGACCAAAGCTGTTGTATAGCCACATCAGGAGGAAAAAAAAACAGCAAGGACAGGTAATCAGACTGAGGAAGGGTGATGGGGAGTACGCAAGAAACGACCGAGAGGTATGTGAGGAGCTCAACACGAGATAATAGAAGATTTACAGTGGAAAACCAAGTAGGACTCCAGGAAATTAGAACAGGGGGGAAACTCAAAGCAGTGCTGGATGAGGTACACATAACCAAGGAGGAAGTGAAGAGATGCTATGGAACTTGACACCTCTAAGGTGGTGGGACCAGACAACATCTCTCTTGGGTCTTAGAGAGGGAGCAGAGATGCTTGTGTGCCATTAAAAACAGATCTTCAACAAATCCTTTGGGAAACTGGGTAACTCCCTGAGGCTTGGAAGAGGGCAAAATGTAGTCCCAATTTTAAAAAGGGAGACAGACATAGGCACTAAACTACAGGTCCTGTGGCACTAACGTTTTATAGTATGCAAAGTCATGGAGAAGATCTCGGAGGAGAGTGGGGGAGCCCATTGGAAAGAACAAGTGTATAATCGCAACACACGGTTTCAGGAAGGAGAATCTGTGTCACAAACCTACTGGAGTTTTATGACAAGGTGACAGAAGTAAGACAAGAGAGAGAGGGTGGTGGATCGACTGCATTTTTTTGGAAACTGAAAAGACGGCCTTCGACACAGTTCCTCACAAGGAGTTACTGCAAAAGCTAGAGCAATACCCCGGGCCCGGGATTGAACCCGCGGTCATAGAGTCTCAAAACTCGCCAGGCACACATAACAGGAAAGGCACTGAAAATGGATCAGAGAATACCTGACGGAGGCAACAACGAGTCATGGTACGTGACGAGGTGTCAGAGTGGGCGCCTGTGACAAGCGGGGTTCCACAGGGGTCAGTCCTAGGACCTGTGCTGTTTTTAGTATATGCGATTGACATAACGGAAGGGTTTAGACTCAGAAGTGTTCTTGTTTGCAGATGATGTGAAGTTAATGAGAAGAATCAAATTGGACAAGCATCAGGCAGGACTACAAAGAGACCTGGATAGGCTAAAAGCCTGGTCCAGTAAACTGGCTCCTTGAGTTTAACCCTGCCAAATGCAAAGTCATAAAGATTGGGGAAGGGCAAAAAGGACCGCAGACACAATATAGTCTAGATGGCCAAAGACTGCAAACCCACTCAAAGAAAAAGATCTGGGGGTGAGTATAACACCAAGCACATCTCCTGAGGAGCACATCAATCAGATAATGCTGCAGCATATGGGCGTCTGGCAAACCTACGGATAGCGTTCCGATACCTCAGTAAAGAATCTTTCAAGATTCTGTATACCATTTACGTCAGGCCCATACTGGAGTATACAGCACCAGTTTGGAATCCACACCTGGTCAAGCACGTCAAGAAATTACAGAAGTGCAAAGGTTTGCAACAAGACTAGTCCCAGAACTAAGGGGAATGTCCTAGGAAAAGGTTGAGGGAAATCGGCCTGATGACACTGGAGGACAGGAAGGTCAGGGGAGACATGATAACGACATATAAAATACTGCACGGAATAGACAAGGTGGACAAAGACGGGATGTTCCAGAGATGGGACACAGAAACAATAGGAGGTTGAAGACTCAGATGAATCAAAGGGATGTTAGGAAGTATTTCTTCAGTCATAGAGTAGTCAGGCCGTGGAATAGCCTAGAAAGTGACGTAGTGGAGGCGGGAACCATACATAGTTTTAAGGCGAGGTTTGATAAAGCTCATTGAACAGGGAGAGAGAGGACCTAGTAGCAATCAGTGAAGAGGCAGGGCCAGGAGCTATGACTCGACCCCTGCAACCACAAATAGGTGAGTACAAATAGGTGAGTACACACACACACACACACACACACACACACACGCGCGCGCGCGCGCAGGAAAGAAAAAGAAAAAGGTAACTCAGGAGGACTCGAAGACCCTAGGGATCAGAGGGGATTGGTTTTAGTAAGGAAGCATGGATAGAAGAGCAATGCAAAAGGATGGAGCAAGAGTGGGAGATTAAACTAGGAGAGCTTACTGTAAAAAATGGAAGCAGAGCTTTCTGTGAAATTGGAAAAAGAGGTTGGAGGAGGAGAAGAAGCATTGGGAGTCCCAAGTCAAAGCTGCAGTAATCAGGATAAGGGTCCTAGAATATGAGGTAAACAGGCCGACGTGAGCTACAGGGGTATTGACCAGAGGAGGCACAGCAACTGAAGCTGGTACACCTCTACTGAATGAGGGGCTCAATGGGAAGGAAGGAGATATAACTTACAATAAGGTCCTATCAGCCCACCAAGCAGGGCCAAGGAATGAAGGGGAGAGCAGCTGGGTGCAGGTGGTGAGGCAGACAGGTCATATGCAGAGACACGACCATGACACCAAGAGCTAGAGGAAAAAATAAGGGAAAAAAAGGCCATGTACGGGACAGGAGCCAGAGACACAGAGGGAAAGGCAATGTGAGGAGGAGAGGGCGAAATCAGTGTTTATTCATGGGCTTCAGAAGAGTGAGGGGAGGACACACACTGAAAGACAGCAGGCAGAAAGAAAGGAGGTAGGTGGAGAGACAAGGACAGAATCAGCAGAGGACAACCAGAGCGGGGCCCAGAGCAACAAGAGCAAGCACACACAGAACCATCTCCAGAACCCCACAACCAATTACGCTATCCCAACACAGGCCACAATCCACACTCACAGCCCCCACCTCACACTATGTTGTAGAATTCTACAGTACACTGCCAAGTCCCCCATCCTCACAGACCCCCCAAAACACAGAGCTGGAGAGGAAACTGAAGGTATGGTACACCAAAGCTGATGGAATAACAAATTAGTGGGAGGAGTGGCACGAAAGAGTCAAAGCGGCATCACCGGACATCACAGGCCTCACAGAAACCAAGCTCACAGGGATAACAGATGCCATCTTTCCAATGGGATATCAGATCCTGAGGAAAGACAGAGGGAGCAGAAGGGTGGAAGAGTGACACTGCTAATCAAAAACCGATGGAATTTCGATGAGCTGGAAAGAGGAGACAGAGAAAAAGCAAGAGATTACATAGTACTAACGCTTCAGCCTGGAGGTCCCAAGGTGGTAATTGCTGTGATGTATAACCCACCACAGAACAGCAGGAGTCCAAGGCAAGAGTATGATGAGAGCAATAAAGCGATTGTTGACACACTGGCTGAAGTGGCCAGAAGGTTCATGTGAACAGGGCCAAAGCTACTGATCATGGGTGACTTAAACTACAAGGAAATCAAATGGGAGAACTTGCATCCACAAGGGAGCCAAGAAACATGGAGGGCTAAGATAATGGAGGTGATACTGGAAAACCTCATGTACCAACACATAGAAGGAGAGGATGAACCAGCGAGACTGAACCTAGTATTCACCTTGAGTAGCGCAGATATTGAGGACATCACATATGAAAGACCCTTGGGGCCAGTGATCATGTGGTTTTTAGCTTCGAATACATAGTAGAGTTACAAGTCGAGAGGGAAGCAGGAAGGACTGGACAAATGAAGCCAAACTATACGAAAGGGGACTACGCAAGCATGAATAACTTCCTCAACCGGGTTTAGTGGGACAGAACTGGCAGGGAAGTCAGTGGACGAGATGACGGAATATGAGACAACAATGTGTAAGGGAGCTGAGGAGAGGTTTGTACCCAAGGGTAACAGGAATAATGAAAAATCCAAGTTGAGCCTGTGGTTCACCCAAAGGTGCAGGGAGGCCAAATCAAATGTGCTAAGGAATAGAAAAAGTATAGAAGGCAAAGGACCCAGGAGAATAAGGAGACCAGTTGTTAGCCAGAAATGAATATGCACAGGTAAGACGGGAGGCCCAAAGGAAATATGAGAATTACATAGCAGCAAAAGCCAAATCTGATCCAAA
Source organism: Cherax quadricarinatus (assembly GCF_026875155.1). Taxonomy (NCBI): domain Eukaryota; kingdom Metazoa; phylum Arthropoda; class Malacostraca; order Decapoda; family Parastacidae; genus Cherax; species Cherax quadricarinatus. The sequence continues at coordinate 34,204,007 of NC_069451.1, read as the reverse complement.
ACTGTTGTACAGCCACATCAGGAGGAAAACAACAATCAAGGACCAGGTAATCAGGCTGAGGATGGAAGGAAGGGAGGTCACAAAAAACTTTCTTGAAGTATGTGAGGAGCTCAACAGAAGATTCGAAGAAGTGTTCACAGAGGAGACAGAAGGGCCTCCAGAAATGCAAAGAGGTGGGGGTACACCATCAAGTGCATACAACCGAGGAAGAAGTGAAGAGGCTGTTAAGCGAGCTAGATCTCTCAAAGGCAATAGGGCCAAATAACATCTCTCCATGGGTTTTGAGAGAGGGAGCAGAGGCACTTTGTGTACCACTAACAGCTGTCTTCAACACATTTATCGAAACAGGACGACTACGAAAGTATGGAAGACAGCAAATGTAGTTGCAATTTTTAAAAAAGGAGAGAGACACGAAACATTAAACTACAGACATTTGTCACTTACGTGTACAGTATGCAAAGTCATGGAGAAAATTATCAGGAGAAGAGTGGTGGAGCACCTTGAAAGGAATGAGCTTATCAACGGCAGCCAACACGGTCTCAGGGACGGAAAATCATGCGTCACAAACCTGCTGGAGTTCCATGATAGGGTGATGGCAGTAAGACGAGAGAGAGAGGGACCGTAAAAAGGCGTCTGACACAGTTCCACACACGAGATTAATCTGGAAGCCAGAGGGCCAGGCAGGGATAACAGGGAAGGCACTACAGTGGATCTGGGAATACCCTGTCAAGAAGACAACAGCGAATCATGGTACGTGGCTAGGTATCAGAGTAGGCGCCATTAACAACGGGGTGCCACAGGGATCAGTCCTACGACTGGTGCTGTTTCTGGTATTTGTGAATGACAATGTGGAAGGAATAGACTCTGAAGTGTCCCTGTTTGCAGATGATGTGAAGTTGATGAGAAGAATTCAATCAGATGAAGACCAGGCAGAACTACAGAGGGATCTGGATAAACTGCAGTCCTGGTCCAGAAAACTGGATCCTGGAGTTCAACCCCACCAAGTGCAAAGTCATTAAGATTGGGGATTAGCAAAGAAGACCACAGACGGAGTACAGTCTAGGGGGCCAGAGCCTACAAACCTCACTCAAGGAAAAGGATCTTGGTGTGAGTAAAAACACCGGGAACTTCTCCTGAGGCGCACATCAACCAAATAACTGCTGCAGCATATGGGCGCCTGGTAAACCTAAGAACAGCATTCCGATATCAAAATAAGGAGTCAGTCAGGACCCTGTACACTGTGTACGTTGCCCATACTGGAATATGTAGTGCCCGTTTGGAACCCTCACCTAGCCATGCCTGTAAGGAAACTAGAGAAAGTGTAGAGGCTTACAACAAGACTAGTCCCGGCTCTAAGAGGTATGTCCTATGAGGAGAGGTTAAGGGAAATCGACCTGACGATACGGGAAGACAGGAGAGTTGGGAGGATATGATAATGACATATAAAATACTAGAGATATAGACAATGTGGACAAACAGAGGATGTTCCAGAGATGGGACACAGCAGCAAAGGGTCACAGTTGGAAGCTGAAGACTCAGATGAACCACAGGGATGTTAGGAAGTATTTCTTCAGTCACAGAGTTGTCAGGAAGTGGAAGTGATGTAGTGGAGGCAGGATCCATACATAGTTTTAAGAAGAGGTAAGATAAAGCTCACATAGTGGGAAGAATGACCAGGTAGCAGCCTGTTGAAGAGGTGGGGCCAGGATCTCTGAATCGACCACCGCAACTAAAACTAGGTGAGTACAACTAGGTGAGTATACACACACACACACACACACACACACACACACACACACACACACACACACACACACACACACACACACACCCCACAATACACACATAAACAGCCACACACTCATTACAACTCCTATACTTTATAAAAAATGGTGGCTCAGAGTGGAAGTCGAAGACTCAGGGAATCAAGAAAGATGGTTCTGTTAAAGAAGAATGGATGGAAGAGCAATATAAAAGGGTGGAATAAGAGTGGGAGAGCAAACTAGGTGAGCTTTCTGCAAAAATGAAGAAAGGAGGGCGGCAGAGAAAAAATGGGAGTCCACAAGCCAAAACCACAGAAGCCAGGTACAGGCTCTAGAATATGAGGTAAACTTGCTGAAAACGACTTACTGGACTATTGCCCAGAGGAGGTATAGCACCTGAAGCAGCTACACCCCTACTGAATGAGGAGCCCAACTGAAAGGAAGGAGACATGGCTTATGTTACAGCCCTATCAGTCCACCAAGCAGGGCTGAGCAATGAATGGGGGAGAGCCGTTGGGAGCAGGGATAGCAGTCAGGGAGGGGGGAGAAGGGGATAGGTCCAATGCAGAGGCACAACGATGCCACCAAGAGTTACAGCAAAAAATAAGGCAGACAATGACCATGTACAAATGGGATCCAGAGACACAAAGGGAAAGGCAATGGGAGGAGAGGGAGAAGTCAGTGTTTAATCGTGGGCTACAGGAGAGCGAGGGGAGGACTCACAATGAAAGATGGCAGAAAGAAAAACAGAAGACTGAAAACATTATCAAAGAAATAGACATGACAGAGATAGTAAATTTTCAGAGAATAGGGAAGTACTTGATGGGGAGAAATCAGCCGGTCAAACTGATTTTCAAGACAGAAGTGGTGCAGAACAGGATCCTGCAAGGGAAACCATGGCTGAAGAAATCGTCAACATACAAGAGAGTGTTCCTCGACTGAGACAGAAAAACAGAACGACAGCAGCTGAGGGAGAGGACACAGAAATGAAAGGGGCTAGGAAGAGAAACAATCCACACTTGCAGCCCAACCCCACTCTACGCTGTTGAATCCAATGGCATACTAACAGGTCCCCCACTCCACAGATCCCCAGAACATAGTGTTGGAGAGGAATCTGAAGAAATAGTACACCAACGCTGATAGAATAACGAATAAGTGGGAGGAATGGCACGAAAGAATCAAAGGGGCATCACTGGACATCATAGATCTCACAGAAACCAAGCTCACAGAAATGATAGCAGATGCCATTTTACCAACGGGATATAAGATCCTGAGAAAAGGCAGAGGGAACAGAGGGCATGGAGGAGTGGCACTGCTGATCAAAAACCAATGGTATTTTGAAGAGCTGGAGAGAGGAGACAGAGGAGGAAAGACTACATAATAGGAACACTTCAGTCTGGATCAGTGGCAGCTCATGTAGGCACTGCAGAACTGCAGCACCCTCTATTTTCACTCGATATTATCGATAACATTCAATATAATGAGTTTTTTCTTGAATTCTTTCTTTATGCTTGTACATTATATAATCCTTAAGCTTAATGTCCGTAGCCATCCACTAGTACATGAAAAATTACAAAAATCCTTGTATGGAACTGTGCGCTTCATAGTTCCAGTGACTCGGTATTTGGCTGTTGTACTCTTGCGCACATGTCTGAGTTAAGACGCTGCACGCTAGGTAGAGAGAGCACTGTCCCTGACGCAGTGCCGACCCTGTTGTGCAAGTGTAAGTTAGTGTTTCTTTTGACTCAGCGACATGTAAGGCGCTTAAAAACCATGTACCATATTCTTGAATGTGATAAAGTGTAGAATTAGATGATTAAAATGCTTTCAGCTGTTTTATTTAATTCATAGTTTTTCGTTTCTTTTATTTTACAGAAAATTTAAATAATTTAATCATAACCTCCTTGCATTCCCAAGAAATAAGTTCTGTGACTGTAAGTGAGCTTCAGCAGCTTTAGTTTTCAGAAATGTCTCCTCATGAGTAAGTTACAGCTAAGAAAAGAGTCCGTTCAACACCTGATATTCAAATATCTCAGCCAGGAATAAGCAACAACAAGAAGTATATTCGTAGCTTTAATTCTGAATGGTAGCGACGGAAAAGTTGGCTATGCGGCTGTGAAGTAAAGAAATGCATTGTATGGTTCTCGTGTTTGCTGCTTCGAGGTGATGTAATGTGGACAAAAGACGGTTTTAGAAATATAAACAAAATGAAAGAAAAAACTGAAAAAACCATGACTACTAATTTTAACTACAAACCGCCACTGGGCTGGAGCTCGCAAGGTAGTAATTTCAGTGATGTATAACCCAAACACAGAACAGCAAGAGGCCAAGGCAAGAATATGATGATAGTAATAGGACGATGGTTGACACACTGGGCGAAATGGCCCAAAGGGCTCATGCGAGCAGGGCAAAGCTACTGATTATGGGTGAACTCAATCACAAGGAACTCGACTGGAAGGTCCCAGAACCACGTGGGGGACCAGAAACGTGGAGGGCTAAGATGATGAAGGTGATGAAGAACCAGCATCACTGAACCTAGTATTCATTGTGAGTAGTTTACCTGGAGAGAGTTTCGGGGGTCAACGCCCCCGCGGCCCGGTCTGTGACCAGGCCTCCTGGTGGATCAGCGCCTGATCAACCAGGCTGTTGCTGCTGGCTGCACGCAAACCAACGTACGAGCCACAGCCCGGCTGATCAGGAACTGACTTTAGGTGCTTGTCCAGTGCCAGCTTGAAGACTGCCAGGGGTCTGTTGGTAATCCCCCTTATGTGTGCTGGGAGGTAGTTGAACAGTCTCGGGCCCCTGACACTTATTGTATGGTCTCTTAACGTGCTAGTGACACCCCTGCTTTTCATTGGGGGGATGGTGCATCGTCTGCCAAGTCTTTTGCTTTCGTAGTGAGTGATTTTCGTGTGCAAGTTCGGTACTAGTCCCTCTAGGATTTTCCAGGTGTATATAATCATGTATCTCTCCCTCCTGCGTTCCAGGGAATACAGGTTTAGAAACCTCAAGCGCTCCCAGTAATTGAGGTGTTTTATCTCCGTTATGCGCGCCGTGAAAGTTCTCTGTACATTTTCTAGGTCAGCAATTTCACCTGCCTTGAAAGGTGCTGTTAGAGTGCAGCAATATTCCAGCCTAGATAGAACAAGTGACCTGAAGGTGTCATCATGGGCTTGGCCTCCCTAGTTTTGAAGGTTCTCATTATCCATCCTGTCATTTTTCTAGCAGATGCGATTGATACAATGTTATGGTCCTTGAAGGTGAGATCCTCCGACATAATCACTCCCAGGTCTTTGACGTTGGTGTTTCGCTCTATTTTGTGGCCAGAATTTGTTTTGTACTCTGATGAAGATTTAATTTCCTCATGTTTACATATCTGAGTAATTGAAAATTTCTCATCGTTGAACTTCATATTGTTTTCTGCAGCCCACTGAAAGATTTGGTTGATGTCCGCTGGAGCCTTGCAGTGTCTGCAATGGAAGACACTGTCATGCAGATTCGGGTCTCATCTGCAAAGGAAGACACGGTGCTGTGGCTGACATCCTTGTCTATGTCGGATATGAGGATGAGGAACAAGATGGGAGCTAGTACTGTGCCTTGTGGAACAGAGCTTTTCACCGTAGCTGCCTCGGACTTTACTCTGTTGACGACTACTCTCTGTGTTCTGTTAGTGAGGAAATTATAGATCCATCGACCGACTTTTCCTGTTATTCCTTTAGCGCGCATTTTGTGCGCCCATTACGCCATGGTCACACTTGTCGAAGGCTTTTGCAAAGTCTGTATATATTACATCTGCATTCTTTTTGTCTTCTAGTGCATTTAGGACCTTGTCGTAGTGATCCAGTAGTTGAGACAGACAGGAGCGACCTGTTCTAAACCCATGTTGCCCTGGGTGTGTAACTGATGGGTTTCTAGATGGGTGGTGATCTTGCTTCTTAGGACCCTTTCAAAGATTTTTATGATATGGGATGTTAGTGCTATTGGTCTGTAGTTCTTTGCTGTTGCTTTACTGCCCCTTTGTGGAGTGGGGCTATGTCTGTTGTTTTTAGTAAAATGAGGGACGACCCCCGTGTCCATGCTCCCTCTCCATAGGATGGAAAAGGCTCGTGATAGGGGCTTCTTGCAGTTCTAGTGAAAAACAGAGTTCCATGAGTCTGGCCCTGGGGCAGAGTGCATGGGCATGTCATTTATCGCTGTTCGAAGTCATTTGGCGTCAGGATAACATCGGATAGGCTTGTGTTAATCAAATTTTTTGGCTCTCTCATAAAAAATTCATTTTGATCTTCGACTCTCAGTCTGGTTAGTGGCTTGCTAAAAACTGAGTCATATTGGGACTTGAGTAGCTCACTCACTTCCTTGCTGTCATCTGTGTAGGACCCATCTTGTTTAAGTAGGGGCCCAATACTGGACGTTGTTCTCGATTTTGATTTGGCATAGGAGAAGAAATACTTTGGGTTTCTTTCGATTTCATTTATGGCTTTTAGTTCTTCCCGCGATTCCTGACTCCTAAAGGATTCTTTTAGCTTAAGTTCGATGCTTGCTATTTCTCTGACCAGTTTTCTCCCTGCGCATTTCAGATATATTGACCTCTTTTAGCCGCTCTGTTATTCTTTTCCGTCGCCTGTAAAGGGAGCGCCTGTCTCTTTCTATTTTATATCTTCTCCTCCTTTTTCTTAGAGGAATAAGCCTTGTGCATACATCGAGTGCCACCGAGTTAATCTGTTCTAGGCATAAGTTTGGGTCTGTGTTGCTTAGTATATCTTCCCAGCTTATATCGGTTAGGACTTGGTTTACTTGGTCCCACTTTATGTTTTTGTTATTGAAGTTGAATTTGGTGAATGCTCCCTCGTGACTAGTCTCATTTTGTCGGTCTGGGGCTCCACCCATTCATGTCTGAACCTCAATTATGTTGTGATCTGAGTATATTGTTTTTGATATGGTGACATTTCTTATCAGATCATCATTGTTAGTGAAGATGAGGTCTAGTGTATTCTCCAGTGTAGTAGGCTCTATTATTTGCTGGTTTAAATTGAATTTTGTGCAGAGATTTAAAAGCTCGTGTGAGTGTGAGTTTTCACCAGAGCTGCCTCCTGGTGTTATTACTGCAACAATATTATTTGCTATATTCTTCCATTTTAGGTGCCTTTAGTTGAAATCCCCCAGGAGCAAGATGTTGGGTGCAGGAGCTGGAAGATTTTCCAGACAGTGGTCAATTTTTAACAGCTGTTCCTGGAATTGCTGGGATGTTGCATCCGGAGGCTTGTAGACTACCACAATGACTAGGTTTTGGTTCTCGACCTTTACTGCTAAAACTTCCACTACGTCATTTGAGGCATTAAGCAGTTCTGTGCAAACAAGTGACTCTGCAATGTACAGGCCAACCCCCCCCCCCCTTTTGCCTGTTCACTCTGTCACATCTGTATAGGTTGTAACCCGGGATCCATATTTCGTTGTCCAAGTGATCCTTTATGTGGGTCTCAGTGAAAGCCGCGAACATTGCCTTTGCCTCTGCAAGCAGTCCACGGATGAAAGGTATTTTGTTGTTTGTTGCTGGCTTTAGACCCTGTATTTGCAAAGAAGAATGTTATCGGACTGGTGGTATTGTTGGTACTGGGGGTGGATTTTTTTTCCGGCATTAGTATCTGTATCTGTTGGTTTGGAGTGGAGGCCATCGACTGTGGTTCCACTCCAGGAATGACTGGATTTGGTGTACGATTTCTGCCATTTCCTGCCAGTTTTTTTTCCTTCCTGGCACTAAAAAACCTCTCCCTCTTGAGTGGCTGTGGCTACCCAGGTTTTCCCATGGCCTGGATGTTTTGTATCTTTTTGTCCCCTTTAGATGGTATGCCTGGCAATTTAAGTTATAGCACAGTCTTTCCTGTACTGAAGAGGTACACATTTCAGGGTGAAAAAGCTTACAGGAAGGAGTTTGCATTTTCCTGTTGTCATATGGGCATGACATTTTCTAGGGTGGTCATAGTTGCACGTCCCGTCTGTTTTTCCAGATTTCCCATGTCTGCAGATACCAAGTGCATAGTATGTGCATAGGCTTGGTTTCCGTTTGCCTTGGGTTTCTGTGACTGTATTCCCTGTTGGTGCATGTTTCCCTGTCTTATTCCTATCCTCCCTAGCACCAACAATGGAGCTCCCACCAGTTGTTTTTGGTAATTTATCCTCACTATTGCTATTGGAGTCCTCTTGTTTGCTATTTCCTGCGGTATTTCTAGTTTGCAATATTGGTTTTATCTTATCTTTGACTACACTTGTTTCCCTACTATGGTTCCTGTCCTCTATGAGGTCATTTATATATATTCCTTCCTGCGTAGTGCAAATATTGAGGACATTACTTATGAAAGACCCCTCAGGGCCAGTGACCACGTGGTTCTTAGCTTCGAATACATAATAAAGTTACAAGTAGAGAGGGAAGCAGGAAGGGCAAGACGAATGAAGCCAAACTACAAGAGAAGTGACTACACAGGCATAAAGAATTTCCTGCAAGGGGTTCAGTGGGACAGAGAACTGGCAGGGAAGTCAGTAAAAGAGATGATGGATTATGTGACAACAATATGCAAGGATGCTAAGGAGAGGTTTGTACCCAAGGGTTACATAAATAACAAGAAAGCCAGGATGAGCTCTCGGTTCACCCAAAGGTGTAGAGGCAAAAACTAAATGTGCTAGAAAATGGAAGAAGTATAAAATGCAAAGGACCCAAGAGAATAAGGAGAACAGTCGTAGAGCCAGAAATGAATATACACAGGTAAGAAGTGAGGCCCAATGACAATACGAAAATGACATAGCAGCAAAACCCAAATATGGCCCGAACCACATCAGTCAAAGACCAGGTAATCAGGCTGAGGAAGGAAGGAGGGGAGATCACAAGAAACGACCACGAAGTATGTGAGGAGCTCAACATGAGATTCAAAGTAGTGTTCACAGAGGAGACAGAAGGGCCTCCAGAAAGACAGATAATTGGGGTTCACCATCAACTGTTGGACACAATACATACAACTGAGGAAGAAATGAAGAGATTGCTAAGTGGACTAAATACTTCAAAGGGGACTGGGTTGGAAAGCATCTCTCTGTGGGTACTGAAAGAGGGAGTAGAGGCGCTATGTGTACCACTAACAACAATCTTCAACACATATCGAAACAGGGCGACTACCTGAGGTACAGAAGACAGCAAATGTAGTCCCAATTTTTATAAAAGGAAACAAACACGACACATTGAACTACAGACCAGCACGATTTCAGGGACAGGAAATCCTGTGTCACAAACCTATTGGAGTTCTATGGCACGGTGACAGAAGTATGACAAGACAGAGAAAGATGTGAGTAGATTGCATTTTCTTAGACTGTAAGAAGGAGTTTGATACAGTTCCACACAACAGATTAGTGCAAAAGCTGGAGGACCAGGCAGGGATAACAAGGAAAGCTCTGCAGTGGCTTAAGGAATACCTATCAGGAAGACAACAGCGAGTCTTGGTACATGGCGAGATGTCAGAGTGGGCGCCTGTGACGAGCGGGTTCCCCAGGGGTCAGTCCTAGGACTGGTGCTGTTTCTGGTATTTGTGAACGAAGACAAAAAGGAAATAGAAAAGGGAAGTGTCCCATTCTGCAGATGATGTAAGTTGATGAAAGAATTCAACAGACGAGGACCAGGTAAAAAATCGAAGGATCTGGCCCGGCTCGGGCCCCTGGACCACCAACTGGCTCCTGGATTTTCAACCCCCCCAAGTGCAAAGTCATAAAGATTGGGGAATAAAAAGAATACCAAGGTTTAGATACTTTTTGGGGGCCAGAGAAAAAACCCTCTTTAAAAGAAATGATTTTTGGGTATGAAAAAAAGGGGGCACTTCCGTGGGGGCACACAAAACCCAAAAAAATTTTCGATATGGGGCCCGTAGAAAATCTAAGAACAGCATTCTGCCTCTTAAAAAAAAATCTTTCCCACAACCCTTACATGTGACGTTAGGCCTGTTTTGGGGAGTATGCAGCTCACTTTGGAGTGGGGGGAGCTGTTAGGTTTTAAAAAACTAAAAATAGATAGGGATTGGTTTTCTGGAAAATAAAATGTATTTGGTGTAGCGATAGTGGAGTTTTGGGAAAAATATCTAGGCAAATGGGAAAGATTTTGGTGAAATGGGGAAAGCAATGGCATTAGGTAAAAGGAGAGTAACAGGCATAGTGGAGGAACAGCAATCAGCAGGAAAAAAAAGAAAAGGAGGGTTTTAAAAAAAATTTACAAATATCGTAGTGGCGAAAAATAAGAGGGAAAAGAATTAAAAAGTAGCAGTGAGGGTAACATGTTTTTTTTCCATAACGAGAGGGGTTTTAATATGAAAATAGGGTATCCCTGCAAATGTAAAATCGGGGTTTTTTAAATTTTTTCCAAGTAGACAAAAAAAAAGTATTTGGGGGGGGTGTGGATTCTATGTCCGTGATCTTTTAAAATTGTTGCATAAAAAACGGGTAAAAATTTGAAACAATACGATCTTTTTGGGGTGAATTTACAGAGGGGCATGAAAAATTGATTTAGGTGGATATCCGCCCCCCCAAATTTGGGATGGAGACGGGGGGAAGATACTTTGGGAGGAAATTGTTAAGGCCACAAGGCACATAACAGTAATTCAAAGGGGACTTTAACTTTAGTAATAGTGATTGGAATTTTCAACTGGGAAATTTTAGAATCTAACGACTTTTTAGAAGTATTTCAAGTTGTTTTTTGAAGCAGTTTGTGACAGAACTAAAAGGGGGAAATAACTTGTTGGCTTAGTTTGGCAAAAAAGGAAATCCCTCGTTAAAATTTTAAAAATTTAGAGGAACTTGGTGCTAGCGACCACAAATCAATTACTTTTGTTTGAAGGAAAATTTTGATAGAGGGATAACTCAGTAACAGTCCCAGTTTTTCGCTTAGAAATTTACGATGGCTTAGAAACATTTATTCTTTGCGGGGGGTAACAAAGAGATTACAATATGACAGTTTTCTAAACATAACGCTGCCCAAAAAAAATTTACCCCTTTTAAAAGAAATTAGAAAAAACAGAAATACAAAATGGAAATGAATAATAGGCTCAAATATCTTTTAGGGCATAAAAAAAGGAAATTTTTGGGTACAAAAGAGGTGAGAGTCATCTTTGAATCTTATTGACTTAAGAGGGACTTAAAAAAAAGGGGGGGATAAGAAAAGCAAAAACGGGCGGGAAAATTAAATTTTCTGGGGTTTCTAAAACAAACCCCAAAAATTTTTTTTCCGGGGTGTATAGAAAAAAAAGTTAGAGATAAGTGGCCCCCTTAAAAATAACTATGGGCATCTATGAAAAAGAGAATGGTGTGCTCGATTTTTAAATAATTATTTTCTCTGGGTTTTTTACAAAGGAAGACCTAACAAATACCAGTAATTCTTTTTATAGTGGCCAAAGAAGAAAAAATTAGTAACATACAGTCACTATGAAATGTATGAAACAAATAACGATGAAGCAAAAAAGTCCCCGGGGATTTTTAAGGAATGCAAAATGGAATCGGGGAAACCTTTAACAAATTTTTAATTTATCTCTAGACATATGGTTGATGTGGAAGATGGCTAATGTAATTCCCTTTTTTTTAATCAGGGGACAAGTCTTTCCCGCCAAATTACCCCCCAAAAGCCTGCCCTCAATTGTGGGAAAAATTATAGAGTCAATTAAGCTGAGATTTAAAACCCCAAGGGATAAGCAAATCTGTTTAATGTACTCGCATGGATTCCGAGAGGCCATTTTTGTCTAACTTTTTTATTAACTTCTCAAAAAATTTTGGGGGCTGTTGCACGAAAAAGGAATTTGATATTATTTATTTAAATTTTTTATAAGGCTTTTGATAGGTTCCGTCCCAAAGAGTTAAAGAAAGTGGCAGCTCATGGCAAGGGTAAAAGTGCGTCAGGATCCAGTCATGGTCCAGACAGGAAGCAAGAGTGTCCCAAAAAGGGGTTTAAACCGAGTGGGGTCTTAACAAGTGGCGTTCCCCAGGGGTGTTGGGCCCCTTGTTGTTTAAATATATCAAGAACTAATATAAAAAGGAGGGTCATGCAGCGGCCTGTTGGCCCTCTAGCAGGTCCTTTAATCCATCACCAAAAAAAAATTTTCCCAACCAATTTTTTAATGCACCCCCAAAAAAAAGCCCGTTAACCCCCATCCACCCATATTTAAGTCCCATTAAATCCAACACCTCTCACTATGCTTTATCCAACCTAAATTTGAAACTACCCAAAGGTTTTACCCTCAATGACCCAATAGGAGACTGTTCCACTCACAACTACCCCATTCCCAAAAAATACTTTCCCATTCCTTTTTAAAAATTTAAAAATGTCTAATTTTAAACCATTTCGCGGGTTCTCTTTGGAGGATATCCTCAAGACCTTTCTTATCACTTTTTTAATACCCATATTATTATACACTTCTCATGTCTCCCTCATTCTTCGTCTACAAGTGAAAGTAAATTTTAAAGGGGGTTCAATCTTTCTTATAAGGAAATTTTATGCTTGTAATATTTAGTCTTCTAGCTGAATGTTTTCTAACGAATTTATGCTATTCTGAATAGGAGACAGAACACCCGAACTAGCTGCTAAACTAGGTGAGGCCTTACAATGATGTATAAAGCTTTTAAAATAACCGCGAACTTCTGTTTCTTACACTTCTTGTTAAATCCCAGTAATCTGTTTGCCTTTTTACGACATTAGGCATTGTTAGGCAAGAAAATATGCAAAATTTGGTATCTTTATTTCGAAACTTTTTCCCACAGTAGGCTTTCAGTCGAGCAGAAAAGTTTATAGAAGCACAAAAAACTTGAAAACGATGTAATCGTCCTCACCCTTGAAGTTTTTAAGTGGTCAGTCCCTCAGCTGGAGAAAGTATGTTTCCATAGTCTGAAACAATAAGGGGTTGAAGTAGTATGTATATATAATGTTTGCAAGACCCTGTCAAGGCACGAGCTCAAATTTCGATGCGCGTCCGGCCCCGAGGGAGAAAGGTTTCTACAATGATGCGACATATGTGCTCAAGCACCCTTTGGTCAGTTTCCTGGTGCATCTCATAAGCGACAACATAAAATGTACTCCTAAATGTGGACAGGAGGAGGGGTTGTCGTTATCACGGGGGAAAAGCTTTTCTGGTTCGTTGCTTTCCCTGGTACACTGTGGGCCCCAGTCATCTCTGGTTTTCCTCTTCGGGAGGGAAAATCGTGTTGTTGCCCCCCAAGTGTTCGTAACTTTCACTCCCGAAAATAGTGTGTTAGGGGCCCCGGCAACGGCTGAAATACTGCACATCTCCTCCTCACCCTTGTCTACCCCTATCTTGGCTGTAGGGGGAAAACCCAAAAGAAGCCATGGATGGCGGGGACACTGCGCCGGACCAGTTTTATCTATGGAGGGATTTCCCTGAGTCACGTCGGGACCACTGTTGGAGGGGTATCATTAAGCCCTCCCCCCTATTTCATGGCTCTGGCAGCCGCCAGTTTGGTCTGTCGTAGGCTGATGGGGACAGTAATCCCAACATGTGGATAGTCTGTTGCTGCCTTGGCTGCATCATCTGCCGCCTCATTTCCCCGGATGCCATCATGGCTGGGGATCCAGTTCAATGTCGATCTGTTACCCTGAACTTCTAAGACTGTCATTATGCTCAGGATCGATGTGATGAGGTGAACATTGTCCTGTGGTTGAGGATGGGAGAGGGCATTGATTGCAGAGGTGGAATCAGCATGCATGACAGGTCAGAGTCGATGTCGTAGGGCATGTGACAATGCCTGCTGAAACGCCACTAGCTCAGCTTGAAGGATCATGCAGTGGTCAGGGAGTCGCCAGCCTTGTGCGTGACCATTGTGGTACAATCCAGCTGCTTCTCTCTTCCTGTCAGGGTCGACAAAACCATCTGTGAAATACACTGCACATGTGCCTCCCTCTGCCAGTGCCATGCTTGTCTCAGCATGATTGCTGAGGGTGTCTTGACTGCAGAGACGCTTACCTGGAGTTTACCTGGAGAGAGTTTCGGGGGTCAACGCCCCCGCGGCCCGGTCTGTGACCAGGCCTCCTGGTGGATCAGAGCCTGATCAACCAGGCTGTTGCTGCTGGCTGTACGCAAACCAACGTACGAGCCACAGCCCGGCTGATCAGGAACTGACTTTAGGTGCTTGTCCAGTGCCAGCTTGAAGACTGCCAGGGGTCTGTTGGTAATCCCCCTTATGTGTGCTGGGAGGCAGTTGAACAGTCTCGGGCCCCTGACACTTATTGTATGGTCTCTTAACGTGCTAGTGACACCCCTGCTTTTCATTGGGGGGATGGTGCATCGTCTGCCAAGTCTTTTGCTTTCGTAGTGAGTGATTTTCGTGTGCAAGTTCGGTACTAGTCCTCTAGGATTTTCCAGGTGTATATAATCATGTATCTCTCCCTCCTGCGTTTCAGGGAATACAGGTTTAGAAACCTCAAGCGCTCCCAGTAATTGAGGTGTTTTATCTCCGTTATGCGCGCCGTGAAAGTTCTCTGTACATTTTCTAGGTCGGCAATTTCACCTGCCTTGAAAGGTGCTGTTAGAGTGCAGCAATATTCCAGCCTAGATAGAACAAGTGACCTGAAGAGTGTCATCATGGGCTTGGCCTCCCTAGTTTTGAAGGTTCTCATTATCCATCCTGTCATTTTTCTAGCAGATGCGATTGATACAATGTTATGGTCCTTGAAGGTGAATCCTCCGACATAATCACTCCCAGGTCTTTGACGTTGGTGTTTTCGCTCTATTTTGTGGGCCCGAATTTGTTTTGTACTCTGATGAAGATTTAATTTCCTCATGTTTACCATATCTGAGTAATTGAAATTTCTCATCGTTGAACTTCATATTGTTTTCTGCAGCCCACTGAAAGATTTGGTTGATGTCCGCCTGGAGCCTTGCAGTGTCTGCAATGGAAGACACTGTCATGCAGATTCGGGTGTCATCTGCAAAGGAAGACACGGTGCTGTGGCTGACATCCTTGTCTATGTCGGATATGAGGATGAGGAACAAGATGGGAGCTAGTACTGTGCCTTGTGGAACAGAGCTTTTCACCGTAGCTGCCTCGGACTTTACTCTGTTGACGACTACTCTCTGTGTTCTGTTAGTGAGGAAATTATAGATCCATCGACCGACTTTTCCTGTTATTCCTTTAGCGCGCATTTTGTGCGCTATTACGCCATGGTCACACTTGTCGAAGGCTTTTGCAAAGTCTGTATATATTACATCTGCATTCTTTTTGTCTTCTAGTGCATTTAGGACCTTGTCGTAGTGATCCAGTAGTTGAGACAGACAGGAGCGACCTGTTCTAAACCCATGTTGCCCTGGGGTTTCTAGATGGGTGGTGATCTTGCTTCTTAGGACCCTTTCAAAGATTTTTATGATATGGGATGTTAGTGCTATTGGTCTGTAGTTCTTTGCTGTTGCTTTACTGCTTAGAGATGGGTAGTTGCATGATGCAAACATCGGCTGGATCTGGGCGCCAGGGAGGTGGTGGATGGTACCCAGCAACAGGTAGGTAACAACTCTTCTCAAGGAGTAGTTGTATAGGCAGCAGCTTCTGCCCAGCAGCACAAAACGAACGAATCCAGGAGTAGTCCGTGAAGAGTGTGGGATCTTGTGTCGTGGTTGTCAATATCCGTCTCCTTAGTGGGGTACCTTGCTGCCGGTACAGAATCATGGCTACTTTGCAGGCGTTTATGTATCTTACTCTGTTAGCCAAGGAAGGAAGCCGGGCCTCAGATCTGAGACATACTGTTTTGGGTCCAGATGGGGGCCCTAAGCATAGTTCTTATCGCCTGGTTTTGTACGACCTTCACCCTTTGCCTGCTCTGAGGGAAGAGATGAGCTAACGCCAGTGCACCATAGTCAATGAGCAAGCGTATAGATTGTATATAGTACAAGCGAAGTACATCTTTGCTTGCCCCTGCACGGTGCCTCGTCATGGCTCTCATGGCATTGAGTCTGAGTAGAGCACGTGACCTGACATACTCGGCCTGTTTCTGAAAGGTCAGCTTTTTATCAATGTAGATTCCCAAGTACAGGTAGGAGCCTGTCCACTCAAGTTCTATATCCTGAATATGTAATATATTCACAGGATCTGGTCCCTTGAACATCATTGCAAGAGATTTCTCGGCCGAAATCTTGATGCCTAGTTCCTTGCAAGACTGCGTAATTAGGTCCAAAGCTCTCTGAGCCTGTCTCTCCAAATTGCCTTTCCCATTCTCTACGAGTGCAAGATCATCAGCATAGCTGAGGAGCTGTGTACCACTATGAAAGGGAAGGCTCAAAAGTTCCTGGATAAGGACGTTAAACAGGGTAGGACTGAGCACATCTCCTTGTGGCGTGCCGTTTTCCAGGGTTTTAAAGGAAGAGTAGTGTCCCTGAAAGCTGACACAGGCCTGCCTGCCCCTAAGGTAGGATTCTATCCAGGCCAGAAGGCGTCCTTTGATTCCCTTCCGAGCTAGTATTGCTAGAATTGCTCTGGGGCTGGCTAGCTTAAATGCCTTCTCAAGGTCGAGGTAGACGACGACACTAGGTTTTTTGTTACTATCAGCAATCTGGCTTTGTAGGTTGGTTATGCACTCTGCTGTACCCATTCCTTTGGTGAAGCCAAATATGTGATGATGAGGGGTCCAAGTTTCCATAGGAGGTGGTTTAACACCATCCTCTCAGCAGTCTTGGCTTTGCAGTTGGTCAGCGATATGGATCTCATACTGCCTGGGTCCTTGGGCTTTAGAATTGGTACGATGGTAGCCTTCTTCCAAGCTGCTGGGAGTGTCAAGGACCTCCACGACTTGTTAATGACGTCTAGTATGGCCTCCCATCCACTCTGCCCAGCCCGTGCAATCATGGAGTACGTAACACCATCGATGCCCGGGGCAGTGTCACCTGTGTTCTTAATGGCACGTCGGAGTTCCAAGTCCGTGAGATCTTCATCATTCACATCTTCTGACTCACATGCAGCTTGTATCGTTAACTGGCGTTGTGGCAGAAGATCCGTCTGTATATTCCGGATGTCCTGTGGGAGCTGAGTGGAGGCTCCCCTGGAAGTGAAAAGCTCCACTAGTTTCTCTGCTTCCTGGGATGGGTTCGGGTGTGCTGGAGACCTCGGCTTGCTCATGCCAGTTGCTATGTTGAGCTTGCCCCATATCTCAGATAAGGTGGTGTGATGCCCGAATGTTGAACACCACTCCAGCTATTTCTCAGTTTTTACTCTGAGAGAGACTCTGCGGGCATGCTACACAATGGCTCTCAGAGTATTCCTGTTCTCTGCCGTAGGGTTACACCTGTATAGCTTCCTAAAAGAGATGATGTGGTGGTTTTGCTCCCGCACCTCGTCGTTGTAGAACCACCAGTCTCTTTTGTGAGTGCGTCCTGCGGGCTTCTTTGGAATTGCGCACACTGCTGCCTGAATGAGAACAGTGATTAGCTCCTGTTCAGCCGTATCACAGTCTTCAGATAGAGAGTATGTGGACCACCAGTCATGAAGATAATCCTGGAACACCTTCCAGTTGGCCCTCTTTACGTCCCATCTAGGAGGCAGCACAACTGTGGGAGGTCTGTTGATGTTGAAGGTGGTGATCACTGCAAAGTGGTCACTGACAAGGTGAGGATGAGTTTCCAATGTGGCTCCTGCTGCGAGTTGTCTTGACCCGAAGGTAAGGTCAAGGCAGCCACCCAGGTGTGTGGGGTCTCCATTGTTTAGCAACTTTACCTCTGGAATATCGTGTAGGAGCATTGCTATGTGTCTGCCAGCATCATTGGTTGCTGAGTGAGAGTGTAGCATTGGGTGATGTGCGTTGAAATCTCCACCCACAATAATACACTCAGTGCGTGCTAGTGCGAGGAGCTCTGCATTGTCGAGGGTGTGTCTTGGGTTCTTGTAAATGTTATAGATGGTAACGGCACCCCAGGTATGTGTGCAAGGAGCCTGTACCTCGACATCCTCCCCACAGTCCACAGGGTTGGCTATAACCTCGTGAGGTATTGTATTAGATACAAATACAGCTGTGCCTCTGCAGTGAATGCCCGCGTCCATGTGCCAAAAATACCCAGCAAAACCGGGTAGTCTTGAGCACATAGTCGGGACAGTCAGAGTTTCTTGTAGCAAGACGATGTCAACCCGATCCCGAATTACTGCCTCTAGCAAGAGGTGCTGTTTGCCCTCAGGCCCTGAATGTTTCATTGTAGGACCTTGAGAGTGTGATTTGGTAACGAGGTTATTCCATTGCTGTTGTTTCCTGAGCTGGAGACTGAGTCCTGCCCGCTCTGAGAACCTGCAAATTCATGGCATCCACTGTCTCCTCCTCGGTCAGAAAGCACACTCTCAGGAGCGTACTGACCATCTGCCAGAATATGCTCTGTTGTTCCGTGGAGTTGATTGTGTTGCAAATAAGATCCGTGAACACCTTGATGAATGCTACAAGATCCTCCCTGGTGAGGGCCTGCTTTGGCGTTGGGTTCGAAACAGTGGATATTATCTGGGCTGTTGTGGTCTGTAGGGACTGCTGAGGGTTGGATTTCTTTATTGTATGCACCGTGGTCTGTTGCTGTATACCAGGTTGGGTAGCCGGTATCTGCTGGTGAGGTGCCAGTTGAGCCTGCAAAGCGCCTGTGCCGGGTAAGGAGTGCCTGTGTTGTCCTGCTATGGCTGGTGGGGGCTCGTTTAGTGCCGCCTGCTGATCGCGTTGACCAGATGTACCCTGTTGATGCCTCCTGTTCCTCTTGTTTTTGTTTCTTCATTGAGGTAGAGGTGCAGGAGGTTCTTGACCATGACGCCTGGTTGAGGCTTCGAGGGTTGGAAATTCCTGGGCATTGAGTTGGGTTAGCTGCTGAGAGATCTGCGGTATGGCAGTATTCTCTGCACCCATCGTCTGCTGAGAGTGATGATCCGTCGTATCCTGCTGCTGAGTTTTTGGCATCTTCCAGACTCCTTGAATTCTGGCGAGCCTCTCGGGGCATCGAGGATTCCAGACATGGTGTTTCTGCCTGCAGTTCGGGCACTGTGGAGTGGGTGGCGATGCATTTTTCAGCTTGGTGATGCATTCCTCGGTAGGGTGGTGCTGGCTGCAGACACCACAGATTACTTTGTTCGGACAGAGTGCACCCAGGTGTCCGTAATGCTGACACTTGAAACAGCGAACTGGTTCTGCTGTGAAGGTCCTGACATCATACCTGCCCCAAGAACCGAGGTCCAGCTGGGATGGCAGTGGTCCTACATGCTGTATAAGGACCTGTCGGGTTGGTGCGTTGCCTGCCATCTTTGCCTTGAGACATTGAGCTGACACCACACTGGGGTGGGCTGCTACTGCCTCGATGGGCATCATCAGTGGGTAAACGCATCACTACACCCTTTGGGGATCTTCTGCCGAGAGTCCAGTTCCTCCAGGTGAATGAGCAATCTGTCTCCATGACTCTCTTCAAGGTGGTATTCAAATTTTCCCTTTTTGAGGGAGTCAAAATTGGTTCTCCCCTCAAGTTGAACCATATCTTGAACTTCAGGTTGTGTCGTGATTCCAGGTATGAAACAACGCCATAGTGGGTTCTGTGGTCCCCGTAAGACTTCACCTTGAATTTGCCAGGTCGGCTGAGCTGGTTTGCCTGCTCCTTGGACGGACGGCGCTTCTTTTTGTTGTCCACAGGGGTCCATCCTTCTTGGTTCTCGGGGGGTGGGGCGTTTATTTCCTCCGCTGTTTCCATATTTGCTGGCTCCATGGATGGAACTGTCAGATCTGCTACAATGTGAGCAGGATCTTCCTCTTCCTCTGATGACACGGAGTGGTCTCGCAACTTCTTTGCTAGAATTGCGCTACACATTTTCCCAAATCCGAGTCCTCATCGTGTTCATGGAGCATCGTGGCCTCTTCTTTTTGGCAGAAGCCATGTACCTATCTTGCGATAAGGTAGTGTACTCCGTGAACTGGGTGTGTGAACTGAGTGCTGTGATGGAGTTGAAGTATGTATGTATAATGTTCGCCAAGACCGTAGTCATGGCACGGGTCTCAGTCTTGCGTGATCCGTCTCTGGCTCCGAGGGAGAAAGTTTTTTACAATGATGCTACATATGCTGCTCAACTGGTGCATCTCATAAGCGACAACACCATATGTATTCCTAACTATGGACTCTAGCGAGGAGGAGGATATGTCATTATCACGGGTAACAGCTTATCTGGTTCGTTGGCTCCATGGGACACTAGTGTGGCCGCAGTCATCTCTGGACCTCTTTCTAGTTGCCTGTGGAGTGTCTCAGTAACTTTGCACTCCAGAAGATAGTGTGTTAGGGGCTGCTGGACAACGTGCTGACAGTACTGGCACATCTCCTCAGCCCTTTTCTACCATCATCTTGGCTGTGGGAAAAGGGCCCCAAAAAAAGCCGAAAGGATGGCAGTACACTGCGCTCTGGATCAGCTTTTACATTGGAGGGAGTTCTCCCTGAGTCACTGCTCGGTAACCACTGTTGAGATGGGGTATCACCTAAGACCTCCCCCATAAGTTTCATGGCTCTGGCAGCCACCAGTTTGGGGCTGTCGTAGGCTGATGGGGACAGTAATCCCAACATGTGGATAGTCCCGTTGCTGCCTTGGCTGCATCATCTGCTGCCTCATTTCCCCCGGGTGCCAGCATGGCTGGTGATCCAGTTCAATTTTCGATCTGTTACCCTGAACTTCTAAGGCTGTCATTATGCTCAGGATTGATGTGATGAGGTGAACATTTTCCTGTGGTTTTAGGATGGGAGAGGGCATTGATTGCAGAGGTGGAATCAACATGAATGACATGTCGGAGTCGATGTCGTAGGGCATGTGACAATGCCTGCTGAATCGCCACCAGCTCAGCTTGAAGGATCATGCAGTGGTCAGGGAGTCGCCTGCCTTGTGTGTGACCATTGTGGTACAGTCCAGCTGCTTCTCTCTTCCTGTCAGGGTCGACAGACCCATCTGTGAAATACACTGCACATGTGCCTCCCTCTGCCAGTGTCATGCTTGTCTCAGCATTATTGCTGAGGATGTCTTGACTGCAGAGACGCTTAGAGATGGGTAGTTGCATGATGCAAACATCGGCTGGATCTGGGAGCCAGGGAGGTGGTTGATGGTACCCAGCAACAGGAAGGTAACAACTCTTCTCAAGGAGTAGTTGTATAGGCAGCAGCTTCCGCCCAGCAGCACAAAACGAACGAATCCAGGAGTAGTCCGTGAAGAGTGTGGGATCTTGTGTCATGGTTGTCAATATTCGTCTCCTTAGTGGGGTACCTTGCTGCCGGTGCAGAATCGTGGCTACTTTGCAAGCATTTATGTATCTTACTCTGTCAGCCAAGGAAGGAAGCCGGGCCTCAGATCTGAGACATACTATGTTGGTCCAGACGGGGGCCCCAAGCATAGTTCTTATCTCCTGGTTTTGTACGACCTCCACCCTTTGCCTGCTGTGCGGGAAGAGATGAGCTAACGCTGGTGCACCATAGTACAAGCGAAGTACATCTTTGCTTGCCCCTGCACGTTGCCTCGTCACGGCTCTCATGGCATTGAGTCTGAGTAGAGCACGTGACCTGACATACTCGGCCTGTTTCTGAAAGGTCAGCTTTTTATCAATGTAGATTCCCAAGTACAGGTAGGAGCCTGTCCACTCAAGTTCTATATCCTGAATACATAATCTATTCACAGGATCTGGTCCCTTGAACATCATTGCAAGAGATTTCTCGGCCGAGATCTTGAGGCAAGACTGCGTAATTAGGCCCAAAGCTCTCTGAGCCTGTAACTCTTAATTGTCTTTCCCAGTTGAAGTGACAGGATGGAGCCTTATATACCGCCAGGAGGTGAGATGTAGGCTACTAGTAGAGGTAAGAATGTAGTCGTTGGGAGGTCAGGTCCCTCTCAAATCCAGCCATTCTCACTAGTAGAAGTTGTCCAAATTGATTTCAGGTCTGTACCAAGATACCCTTGTGTTGCAGTGTGTGACAGAGTGAACATTAAAATGGTATAAAATACTGACAGGTTGTTAGGTAAGACACATATGCAACAGTTAGGTATCTTTATTTCGAAACGTTTCGCCTACACAGTAGGCGAAATAAAAACACCTAACTGTTGCATATGTGTCTTACCTAACAACCTGTCGGTATTTTATACCATGGATAGAGGCATGGCTTACCAATGGAAAGCAGAGAGTTACCATTAATGGGGTGAAATCTGAATGGGAATTAGTCACTAGTGGCGTTCCACAAGGATCAGTTTTAGGCCCTCTCTTGTTCATAATTTACATTAATGACCTTGATGAAGGGATTATGAGTGACATGAGCAAATTTGCTGATGATACAAATATAGGCTGTATAATTCATTCTGAGGAGGATAGCAATGAACTCCAGGAGGATTTGGACAAATTAATGTCTTGGTCTGAAAAATGGCAGATGAAGTTCAATGTCGATAAGTGTAAAGTACTAGTCCTTGGTAATGAAAATAACCCTCGAAGCTATAATCTAGTTGAAGTAGAGCTTGATCATACAGAATGTGAAAAATACTTGGGAGTCATGGTAAGCAGAAACCTAAAGCCAAGACAGCAGTGCCTTAGTGTGCACAACAAAGCTAACAGATTACTTGGATTTATCTCAAGAAGTATAAGTAACAGAAGTCCAAAAGTTATTTTACAGCTCTATACATAACTAGTGAGGCCTCATTTAGATTATGCTGCTCAGTTTTGGTCCCCTTACTACAGGATGGATATAGACTCATTAGAGAACATACAGAGAAGAATGACTAAAATGATTTACTGTGTAAGGAATCTCCCGTATGAAGATAGACTTAAAGCCTTAAATCTCCACTCTCTGGAGAGACGTAGAATGACGGGAGATATTGAAGTGTATAAATGGATGACGGGCATAAACAAAGGAGATATTAACAAAGTACTGAGGGTGTCGAACGAGGTAAGAACCAGAAATAATGGATTTAATTTGGATAAATTTAGATTTAGAAAGGACATAGGTAAGTACTTCTAACATACAACGAACGAACGAACGAAAGTTCAGGTAAGATCCCAAATGGGATGAGCGGGGAAGACGGGACAGACGAAGAACAGTGCTGGAGAGGAGTGTTCTTAGTCGTAGAAATAGAGCCAGGGCTTAACCCAGCAGCGAGGCGATCGTGGGACAGATATTGAGAAGAGAAATTCAGGCTCTTCTGTTGGGACTCTGGTGGGGTGAGCGGGAAGGAAGGGACATGTGACGTTTAGAGCTAGAGAGGAGTGTAGAACTGAGCCATGTCTTAACTCAAAGGGTAAGGCGAACGTGGATCAGAGAATGGTACCTGTCATAGAAGGTACCTCTCGGAGAACCCAAATTTATTTGTAAATGGGGTTTGGGAGCAGGATCATGCAAGGAGTAAAAAAAAAGGTTTGGGTTTTTTGGTTTGTGGGTCTGGAAGTTTTTCTCAAGGAGAGGGTCCAGTAGTCTTTTCTTTGCCCCCAAAGGGGAGTTTGTAAATCTGTCTGTCACTGAGCGTTTCCAGTCAGTTTCCCAGTGCAGGGATGTCTAATGGGAATGTAGAGACTCGCATGTGGCGAAGTCCTCCCATCTGACATCAAGCCCCAGCGCAGCCCCTTGTTTCCCCCGGACAGGGCTGCATTTTTAATTTAATTTTGTTTTTGGGCTGCAAAAAGAAAGGGCTAGGGGAGGGTAGTTATCTAAAGGAGTATAAGGGATTTTAGGGTTTGTAGTTTGGTGCGTTGAGAGGCAGGGTTTCAGCTTTGTAGAGGCCCGCAAGGGTTTTCTATTGATCCCTTTAAAGTGAATGTGTCCGTTTTAAGCGTAAAAGGTGGGAAAGATTAACCCCAAAGGCAGTGACGATTGTGTCTGGGGATTTTAAGTGCGGGGGGGGTTTCAGCTGTTTGGGGTCGGACAGGTAATGGAGGATCATTTTTTTTGTATTTTAAAATATGAAATTGCTGGTTTTTGCTCCCATTGGTTTTGATCCTCCATTTTTGTTCCGGGATGGAAATCCGGGTCAAACCTTTTTTTGTGTTTTTGTGTGGGGGAAGTGTATCTATTTTTGGAAAAGGGTGAAAAGGGTTGTGTAATGTGGGCTGCAAGGCTAGTGTGAGGGGAGTTTTGGTATACAGGTGTTGGAATGTGTTATTTGTATAAAATTTTAGGGGTGGGGGGAGAGGACAGACCCCTGGGATTTACCCAGATTTAGTGTGAAGTGTCAGAGTAAAACCCTTTGGGAATTTGTTCTCATGGAAAGGCCCCGTTGGGGAAAATTTTGCAGGGGGAGTTTACGAGTAGTGAGGGCGGGTTTTAAAAAGTTAGTGCGAGTTTGTACTTGCCCCCTTTGGGTTTTCCCGCCCAGTCCCCCCAAAATTTTCAACGTTTTTGCAACCAGGGCTTTTCCTGTTTCTTTGTTCTGTTTTTTATGTTGGTGTTGAGAATGATTTTAAAATGGCATTTGTGGGGATCTTTTGGTGTTCTGAAGCCAAATGACCATCAGAAAAAAAAAAGGAGTTGTGTTCCAGGTATCTGCGAGGCGAGGGTTTGATGAGTTTTTCAAAGAGTTTCCCTAAAGTTTCGGGGAGGCTGTAGGGCGTTAATTTTTTAAAAAATAGAGGGTTTTTTTTTGGGTTTAGGAAGGGGGGATAGCATTTGAAGCTTTGAAGGGAAAAAGGGGAAAAGTATCCAGAGGCAGGGGGGTTTGAGGAGGGGTTTGTGTAGGCAAAATGATAGAGTCGGGAAAGGGTTTGTTTTTAAGAAAAATATGGTTGGGCCCAGAGGCCCCAGGGGCCTTGGGGGAAGGTGTCTGAGGAGATTTTTAAAGGGTCTGTGTTGGTGAAAGGGTTTTCGAGTTCTTGGGAGGAGGTTTAAAGAGAGCCCTAGATGAATGTGGCTATCTGGTGTTTGTATTTGTGTGTGTGCAGTGTTCCAAAGTTTTTGGTTCTAAAATGTGTTAAAAAAAACGTTAGGGGAGGTCGGTGGGGGTGGAAGATGTTTTTCCCAAAGATGTTTTTAAAGGGATTTTGGTAGCGCCTCCCAGATTTTGAGATTTTTGTGGGTTTTGGTGGGGGATGATTTTTTTAAAATTTGTTGGTGGGATAGTGCCTTTTAAATTTTTTTGGGAAAAAGTTCCGAAGGTTTTAGTTTTTTTAATACGCTTTTTTGTCAGCTTGTTTTTTGATTTTTGTGCCCAGTGATTGTTGGGGTTTCTTGGTCTGACGGGTGTTAATTTTGTTTCTAAGGTAAGTGAGATCAAATGGGAATTTGATTAAATCTTTTGTGTGTTGTAGGGGAAACCCTTTGGGGTGGGCAGATAATTGTCTTCTTGTTCTGAGTGAGGTTCAAAGGGAAAAATCGAGTGGGGTGAGTTTTTTTTGGAAAATTTGCTTTGGGGTTTTTGGCTGCTTGTGAAATTGGTGCCCGGGGATGAGATCAATTTGGAGTTCGATGTCGGGAGAAAAGGTTTTTTGGTTTTAGTCATAGGTGGGGTTAATACTTTTCTATGTGTTGTTTGAAAGCTTTCCCAGTCAGCGTTCTTGTAGGAGAAGGGAAGGGGTGGTTGGAATGGGGATAGGGTTGGAGGGATGTGAAAGATGACTGGGATGTGTTTCAGAGCTGTAATAGGGCCGGGGTGGTTTGTAGTTTTGGAAAATAGAAAACCCTGGCTCGGTTTGCCAAAATTGATGTTTGGTTTCCCGGGGCCCCCGTGTGTTGAAAAAGGTTTATTGAAGTCTGGGCCGAGATAAAAATTGGTGTTTTATGGTTATTTAAATTTTGATTTAATTTGGGGTGGCCCAAGTTGGTTGTTACTGGGGTGATGAAAGGCGGTGTGTTTGGCATTCCCTGTCAGCTAGTAGGTTTGTTGGTATTTTTGGTGTAGTTGGAAAACTAAGGAAAGGTGTGTTGTTGGAATAGTGTTTGGGCGAGCATTGGGGGTGAAAAAATAAAAGGGGGCCAAAGGGGGGTGTGTATTTGACTGCAAGAAAAGTGTTGGTGAAAAAAGGGGGTTGGGGGAGATTCGTGTTTTTGTTTGGGTTTGACAAGGATGGAAACCCCATGTGGGGATCATAGGGGGACTGTTGTGCAGTTTAACCAAATGACGGATACGTTGAGGGGCTTTTAGGAGGTACTGTTTGCAAAAACAATATCTGGTTTTCTCTGCTTCAAGGAGGTCGGCCAAATAGGGGGGGTCTGATTGTAAAGTAAGGAAAGTACTTTTAACCCGAATCACTTCAAACATGTTTAATGGTTTCGTTTATAGCAAAGTTAATGTCGGAGGAGTTTGGATTTTAAAAACCCCTGTAGTGGTGCCATCAGTGGTGCGAGGGTTTGTAGGGTTACGGACCCCTTTTGGGGGGAAGGGAAAAGATGGGTTGTTTTTTTGTTTTTGTTATGTCTGTCAAAATTTGGGGGGAGGTTTGGGTTTGAGGGGATTTTTTCTGGGGGGAGGTGGAGTTGGACCTGGGGTGAAATTTTGGTTGTGGGTGGGGGGAGTGGGGGAAAAAGGGGATGCAGAGGGAAATGGAAGCTTTTGGGAGGGGGGGTGAGGGAAAGGGGAAACTATTTGGAATGGGTAAGGGGAAACGGAAGCTTTGGATGGGGATGAGGGGAAAAAGGGTAAGGAGGTTGGGGGAGGGGGGGTCGTTTGCAAACCCGCGTAGGGGTGTTGGTGGAGGGGGGAAAGTAGTGAACGGGGTAGGGGGGGGGGAGAGTGGTGGGTTTTAAGAAAATAGGGGGGTGGGAGAGAGGGAGGAGGTAGAGGTTGTAGGGGGCTTAGGGGAGAAGCAGGGGAAGGGGGGGATAATTAAAGAGGGGAAGGTTGTTAGCCCGGCAAGATTTAGGTTTTAAGGGGGCATTGGGTAGTGTGATTTTGGGAGGCTTTAGAGTTTTCCCTCGCAGGGGAATTGGGGAGCAAATGGCGGGGTTGACAGTTAGTTTTGTAGTCTAGTGTGGGGGTAGGGGGTGAAGGGGAGGTGATTGTAGTTGTGTGTTTTGGGGTTTGAAGGGGTGTGGGGGAGGGGGGTAGACCCAAATGGGTGGGGGGGAACCCAGGAAATTTGGGGGGAGGGGGGGGAAGGGATTGTAGGAGGGGGGGTGCAGGGAAGGGGTTGGGGAGGGAGGGAGGTTGGGGTTTCTTGAGGGTGGGAAAAGAATGTCTTTTCTAGTAGGGAGGAATTTGGGAACTGCAGTGTGTGAAACCCCCCGCAGTTAGAACATTTTAGGGGGGGGTTGCCCAAATGTTTTCCCGAAGTGGCCAGTTTCTAAACATCGGGGGAGGTTTGTGTGGAAAATGCATGGATTTTTTCGTGGGGGCCGGGAAATTTTTTAGCATTTTTAGAAATTGAGTGATTGGGGGTTAAAAGTTTTGGGGTGAAGAGGGAGGGTTTGGGGGGGAATGCGGATGGTCCTTTGCAAGGTTTCCCTTTATTGAAAAGTGGAGAGGCTCAGAAGGAAATTAACAGCGTATTTTGGGATGGTCGAGTTTTAGGTCTTTTAAAATATCGTCAAAGAGAAATTCGTTTTTAGTATAAAGTCTTTTATTAAGTCTTTTTTTGTCTGTGTCTTAAAACAGTCAGGGAGAATAAATTTTTACGTGTTTTGCGATCACTGTTTCATTTTGGGGCGGTGCTCGGAGTCCAAATAATAGTGGAAACCGCATTTTAGAAGTTTTTGGGCTGGTCTCGGTTTAGGGTTTTACGTTTCGTAAGATGTCTGTCAAAAATTTCCCGAGTTGGTTTTAAAGACTTTATATGAGGAGCGCCAGTGATCTGGGAAGAAAAATTTCCAGGGGCAAAATTGTGGGATGAAAAGATTTTGGTATTTTTTGGGTTAACGAGGGAAAAAATTGGGGCTTGGAAGAGGTGGGGGGGGGTAGGCCTTAGAAGGGAGGAGTAGAACAGGTTTGGGCAGGTGTTGGCAGTAGGAAAGGGCGGTAAAGGGGGAAAAGGGGGGTGGAAGGGATTGCAGGTATGTAAATTTTGATGTGGGGGCCAATTTCCCGTGAGAAAAATTGGCTTTGGGAAGTACGTGTGAAATAGACACAAGTTTCTTGCCGGTTATAACTTTAAAGTTTCTTGTGGGTCCGCTCTCGGGCAAGGACACTGAGGAGGGGGAGGGTGTGCTTGATGGAAACACTGTGTGCCCCGAACTGCTGTAAGGCATGCAGACCAACGAAAAAGGGGGAGGCCCTGGAGGGCTTTTAGACAGCAAAAAGGAGTGCAGAGGGTCTTTCCCGCCCTTGGGTAGGCAGCCCCCGACCCACCCAAACCCGTTGGGGGAAGACGAAGGTCCGTAACCACCCCTCGGTGAAGGGAGCAATCTGGGGTGGGAGCATTTGGGGGAGCCAACGCTAGCTGAATGGCGAGAGACCCTTTTCCCCTACAGGCTGAGGCCCTGGGGAAATTCAGACAGCAAAAAGGAGTGGGAGAGGGAGGCTTCCTGCCCTTTTGGGGGGCAGCCCCCGGGCGCACCAAACCCGATGGTTGGGAAAACGAAGGTTCCCCGTTAACCCCCATCGGTGAGGGAACAACTCTTGGGTGTGAGCGAAAAGGGGAGCCAACACTAGCGAATTTGGGGAGCAGACTTCACATTTTCAGGTTTTGGGGTGGAGTTTAGCAAAGGGGGAGGAGAGGGCCCAAAACTGGGTGTATAGCGTGTAGGGGTACACTAGTCTGGAGCGTGGAGGCTACAGATAGCAACAGGAAATGCAGAGGGAGGTTCCTTTCCCTTTTGGGGAGGCAACCCCGACACCCCCAATCCTGAAGGTGAAAACGAAAGGTTTTGTAACCCCCCTTTGAGGATAGTCACACTCAACCGGGGTAATTAGGGGAGGCGAGATCGCGGTTTGATGGAGCTGTGTATCCAATGATTTTTCCCAACACCCGAGGTAGAAAGACTTTTTATTAGGCGGGATGAGGTGTGACGCACGTGACCTGAGGAATGTCATAAGAACACTGTCATAGGAACACTGTAGAAGGCCTACTGGCCCATGCGAGGCAGGTCCTTATCAAAAACAACCTCTGCCTATGATGAGGACGGGTAGACGATGAAATCATGTGACTCCTGTGTTGTTGGGTTGGTGCTGCTTAAGTATCATGTATGCCAATGTTTTTGAAATTTTGTAGTTTCCAACGCAACACTGGAAACTACAAAATTTCAAAAACATTGGCATACATTATACTTAAGCAGCACCAACCCAACAACACAGGAGTCACATGATTTCATCGTCTACCCGTCCTCATCATAGTCAGAGGTTGTTTTTGATAAGGACCTGCCTCGCATGGGCCAGTAGGCCTTCTACAGTGTTCCTCCATTCTTATGTTCTTATGACATTCCTCAGGTCACGTGCGTCACACCTCACTCTCCGCCTATATATAATGTCTTTCTACCTCTGTATGTTAGGAGTGATCAAGGTCCCAGGACCGAAACGTTTTCTAATAAATATGTTATAGTGTTCGCTTACGTGTCTTTTTAAACCAGAGTTGTAGATGCGTGGAACAATCTTCCCAGTAGGGTGATAGAGGCTAGGACCTTGGGTAGCTTTAAGAAGAGATTGGACAAATATATGAGTGGGAGGGGTTGGGTTTGATTGGTGTCATTGTGTACGGGAGTTATTTCTTGGGTAGCTTTAGGTAGAGGTCGTTTTGATAAGGACCTGCCTTGCATCGGCCAGTAGGCCTTCTGCAGTGTTCCTCCGTCCTTATGTTCTTATGATCTTGATGAGGGAATTACTAGTGAAATGAGCAAATTCGCCGATGACACAAAGATAGGTAGGATAATTGATTCAAACGTAGATATCAGGGAACTTCAGGAGGATTTAGACAAACTCAATACCTGGTCAGAAAAGTGGCAGATGCAGTTCAGTGTAGATAAATGTAAGGTTCTGAAGCTCGAGAGTGTCCACAACCCTAGCACTTATAAGCTAAATAATGTAGGGGGTTAAGATAAGCAGTAACCTTAAACCAAGACAGCAATGTGGAAAAAGACACTTATGTACAGTTCAGGACATTTATTAAAGGAAACGTTTCGCCACGAGTGGCTTCTTCAGTCCTGAAGAAGCCACTCGTGGCGAAACGTTTCCTTTAATAAATGTCCTGAACTGTACATAAGTGTCTTTTTCCACATCTTGTCGGTATCACCATACCATTTCCTCAAGACAGCAATGCCTAAGCGTATGTAATAAGGTAAACAGATTACTGGGATTTTAATAAGTGTGATTTTAATAAGGTAAACAGATTACTGGGATTTATATCAAGAAGTGTAAGCAACAGAACTTCAGCAGTTATATTACAGCTTTATATATCATTAGTAAGGCCTCACCTAGATTATGTAGCTCAGTTCTGGTCTCCATATTACAGAATAGACATAAATTCGTTAGAAAACATTCAGCGTAGAATGACTAAATTAATACATATCATTAGAAATCTTCCTTATGAAGAAAGATTGAAGACCCTTAAATTACATTCGTTGTGCAAGACAGGTATACAGTACCGACAAGATGAAAGTTAAGACACTTGTGCAACATCTGGTTATCTTTATTGTAGACGTTTCGCCATCCAGTGGCTTTATCATTACAGATTCTTGGGCATAACAAGAAAACAGAAGAACTATATACAAAAGATGAGGTAATCAGTCCCTCAGCCTTGGAGGTGGTGAGGAAATGGTATGGTGATACCGACAAGATGTGGAAAAAGACACTTATGTACATAACTGTACATAAGTGTCTTTTTCCACATCTTGGAGGTGGTGTTTAGAGCACCGTGGTAGTAGACATTCTGAAGCAAAGGCAACGAACGAACGAACGATAGTTCAGGTAAGATCCCAATTGGGATGAGCGGGGAAGACGGGACAGACGAAGAATAGTGCTGGAGAGGAGTGTTCTTAGTCGTAGAAATAGAGCCAGGGTTTAACCCAGCAGCGAAGACGATCGTGGGACAGATATTGAGAAGAGAAATTCAGGCTCTTCTATTGGGACTCCGGTGGGGCGAGCGGGAAGGATGGGACAGGCGAAGATTAGCGCTAGAGAGGAGTGTAGAATTGAGCCATGTCTTAACCCTAAAGCTAAGGCGAACGTGGGTCAGAGAATGGTACCTGTCAGAGAATCCAAGGCTATTTGTAAATAGGGTTAGGAGCAGGATCATGCAAGGAGTAGAAAAGGTTGTGTTGGTTTGTGGGTCTACGAATGTCTTCGTCAAGGAGAGAGGTCCAGTAGTCGTGTCGTGTCTCAAGTTTGTCTATCTGTCTGTCACTGAGCGTCTTCCAGTACAGATTCATAAGAACATAAGAACGAAGGAACACTGAAGAAGGCCTACTGGCCCATGCGAGGCAGGTCCAAGTCTCCTACCGGCTTAAGCCAATGCACCCAACCTAGTCAGGTCAGGTCACATTGACTTAAGGGAGGAACACGGCAACCGACCTGGTAGCGCAGGGATGTCTAATTGGGCATGGAGAGACTCGCTTGTGGCGAAGTCTTCCCATGTTCATCTCGTCAGACACTGCAACACGTGGCATCTTGGTACAGAAAACACCTTGGACAAGCTTTTCAAGTGAGAAGTGTTGGATCTGAGAGGGACATGACCTCTCAGTGGCCTCTCACTACTACTACTACTACTACTACTACTACTACTACCTCTCCTTCCGACAGTATTTAAGTCTCCGCACTGTCGCTTGATCTTCAGATAGTTCCTGACTATGGAACTGAACTTCTCCAGGCCGAGGGACTGACAACCTCAAATTCTACGACTTTAAGGGTGATGGACTGATTACATCGTCTTCACATCTCTACTGTTCCTGCCTACTTTCTGTATTCGACTGAAGAAGCCTACTGTGTAGGCGAAACGTTTCGGAATAAAGTTGTCTAACTGTTGCATATGTGTCTTACCTAACAACCTGTCGGTATTGTATACCATTTTGATGTTCATCTCGTCAGACACTGCAACACGTGGCATCTTGGTACAGAAAACACCTTGGACAAGCTTTTCAAGTGAGAAGTGTTGGATCTGAGAGGGACATGACCTCTCAGTGGCCTCTCACTACTACTACTACTACTACTACTACTACTACTACCTCTCCTTCCGACAGTATTTAAGTCTCCGCACTGTCGCTTGATCTTCAGATAGTTCCTGACTATGGAACTGAACTTCTCCAGGCCGAGGGACTGACAACCTCAAATTCTACGACTTTAAGGGTGATGGACTGATTACATCGTCTTCACATCTCTACTGTTCCTGCCTACTTTCTGTATTCGACTGAAGAAGCCTACTGTGTAGGCGAAACGTTTCGGAATAAAGTTGTCTAACTGTTGCATATGTGTCTTACCTAACCACCAATACTTTCCTATGTCCTTTCTAAATCTAAACTTATCTAATTTAAATCCGTTACTGCGGGTTTTCTCTTGGAGAGATATCCTCAAGACCTTATTAATATCCTCTTTATTAATACCCATCTTCCACTTATACACTTTGATCATGTCTCCCCTCATTCATCGTCTAACAAGTGAATGTAATTTAAGAGTCTTCAATCTTTCTTCATAAGGAAGATTTCTAATGCTGTGTATCAATTTAGTCATTCTATGCTGAATGTTTTCTAACGAATTCATGTCCATTCTGTAATATGGAGACCAGAACTGAGCTGCATAATCTAGGTGAGGCCTTACTAATGATGTATAAAGCTGCAGTATAACCTCTGGACTTCTGTTGCTTACACTTCTTGATATAAATCCCAATAATCTATTTGCCTTATTACGTACGCTTAGGCATTGCTGTCTTGTGTGATGAATGGTTTTGAAAACCGACAAGTTGAAGAATTGAGACACTTATGCAACATATGGGAATCTTTATTGAAGAAACGTTTCGCCACACAGTGGCTTCATCAGTCCAATACAAAGTAGAAGTGGGTAAGGAGAGTAGAAGTTTGAGGTAATCAGTCCCTCAACCTGGAATCGATGTGTTCAGTCCATCACTCTTGTAGGAAGTGCAGCATAGGGCCAGAGAGGTGGCTTATATACTGCTGTGAGATGAGTTGAAGCAGGAAGAGGCGGGATCACAGTGGGACCTGCCACTAGCGTAAGTAGGTCGTCGCCCAAAGGTTGGGCAAGCGTTGAAGTCTTTGTACCAAGATCCCATGATGTTGCAGTGTCTGACAGATGTGATGAATGGTTTTGAAAACCGACAAGTTGAAGAATTGAGACACTTATGCAACATATGGGAATCTTTATTGAAGAAACGTTTCGCCACACAGTGGCTTCATCAGTCCAATACAAAGTAGAAGTGGGTAAGGAGAGTAGAAGTTTGAGGTAATCAGTCCCTCAACCTGGAATCGATGTGTTCAGTCCATCACTCTTGTAGGAAGTGTAGCATAGGGCCAGAGAGGTGGCTTATATACTGCGGTGAGATGAGTTGAAGCAGGAAGAGGCGGGATCACAGTGGGACCTGCCACTAGTGTAAGTAGGTCGTCGCCCAAAGGTTGGGGAAGCGTTGAAGTCTTTGTACCAAGATCCCATGATGTTGCAGTGTCTGACAGATGTGATGAATGGTTTTGAAAACCGACAAGTTGAAGAATTGAGACACTTATGCAACATATGGGAATCTTTATTGAAGAAACGTTTCGCCACACAGTGGCTTCATCAGTCCAATACAAAGTAGAAGTGGGTAAGGAGAGTAGAAGTTTGAGGTAATCAGTCCCTCAACCTGGAATCGATGTGTTCAGTCCATCACTCTTGTGTGGCGAAACGTTTCTTCAATAAAGATTCCCATATGTTGCATAAGTGTCTCAATTCTTCAACTTGTCGGTTTTCAAAACCATTCATCACATCTGTCAGACACTGCAACATCATGGGATCTTGGTACAAAGACTTCAACGCTTGCCCAACCTTTGGGCGACGAACTACTTACACTAGTGGCAGGTCCCACTGTGATCCCGCCTCTTCCTGCTTCAACTCATCTCACCGCAGTATATAAGCCACCTCTCTGGCCCTATGCTGCACTTCCTACAAGAGCGATGGACTGAACACATCGATTCCAGGTTGAGGGACTGATTACCTCAAACTTCTACTCTCCTTACCCACTTCTACTTTGTGTTGGACTGATGAAGCCACTGTGTGGCGAAACGTTTCTTCAATAAAGATTCCCATATGTTGCATAAGTGTCTCAATTCTTCAGCTTGTCGGTTTTCAAAACCATTCATCACATCTGTCAGACACTGCAACATCATGGGATCTTGGTACAAAGACTTCAACGCTTGCCCAACCTTTGGGCGACGACCTACTTACACTAGTGGCAGGTCCTACTGTGATCCCGCCTCTTCCTGCTTCAACTCATCTCACCGCAGTATATAAGCCACCTCTCTGGCCCTATGCTGCACTTCTTACAAGAGTGATGGACTGAACACATCGATTCCAGGTTGAGGGACTGATTACCTCAAACTTCTACTCTCCTTACCCACTTCTACTTTGTATTGGACTGATGAAGCCACTGTGTGGCGAAACGTTTCTTCAATAAAGATTCCCATATGTTGCATAAGTGTCTCAATTCTTCAACTTGTCGGTTTTCAAAACCATTCATCACATCTGTCAGACACTGCAATATCATGGGATCTTGGTACAAAGACTTCAACGCTTGCCCAACCTTTGGGCGACGACCTACTTACACTAGTGGCAGGTCCCACTGTGATCCCGCCTCTTCCTGCTTCAACTCATCTCACCGCAGTATATAAGCCACCTCTCTGGCCCTATGCTGCACTTCCTACAAGAGTGATGGACTGAACACATCGATTCCAGGTTGAGGGACTGATTACCTCAAACTTCTACTCTCCTTACCCACTTCTACTTTGTATTGGACTGATGAAGCCACTGTGTGGCGAAACGTTTCTTCAATAAAGATTCCCATATGTTGCATAAGTGTCTCAATTCTTCAACTGCTGTCTTGGTTTAAGGTTGCTGCTCACCATAACCCCCAAGTCCTTTTCGCAATCTGTATGGCTAAGTTCTACAATATTTAACTTGTAAGTGCTAGGGTTATGGACACTCCCGAGCTTCAGAACCTTGCATTTATCTACATTGAACTGCATCTGGTACTTTTCTGATCAAGAATAGAAATTGTCTAAATCCTCCTGAAGTTCCCTAACATCTACGTTTGAATCAATTATCCTACCTATCTTTGTGTCATCGGCGAATTTGCTCATATCACTAGTAATACCCTCATCAAGGTCATTGATATATATTATAAACAACAACTGGCCTAAGACTGATCCCTGTGGTACGCCACTTGTTACAGATCCCCACTCAGATTTAACCCCATTTATGGACACTCTCTGCTTCCTGTCTGTGAGCCATGACTCGATCCATGAGAGCACCTTTCCCTGAATGCCATGAGCTGCCACTTTCTTTAACAGCCTTACTAAAATCTAAGTAAATAATATCAAATTCTTTATCGTGATCAACAACCTCAAAAGCTTTACTGAAGAAAGTTAATAAATTAGTTAGACAAGAACTGCCTCTCGTGAATCCATGCTGAGTCTTGTTGCAAAGGTTTTGCAATAAGACTAGTCCCATAGATAAGGGGCATGTCCTACTAGGAGAGGTTATGGGAAATCGACCTGACGACACTGGAAGACAGAAGAGATAGAGGTGATATGTTAACGACATATAAAATGTTGAGAGGAATCGGGAAGGTAGACAGAGACAGTATGTTCCAGAGATGGGACACAGTAACAAGGGGTCACAGTTGGAAGTTGAAGACTCAGATGAGTCACAGGGATGTTAGGAAGTATTTCTTCAGTCGCAGAGTTGTCAGGAAGTGGTATAGTTTGGGTAGTGATGTAGTGGAGGCAGGATCCATACATTGCTTTAAGAAGCGGTATGATATAGCTTTTGGAGCAGAAAGAGTGACCTAGTAGCGACCTAGTAGTGACCTAGTAGCAACCAAAACTAGATGAATACAACTAGGTGAGTACACACACACACACACACACACACACACACACACACACACACACACACACACACACACACACACACACACACACACACACAACACATACACATCAACCAGATAACTGCTGTAGCATATGGGCGCCTGGCAAACATGAGAATAGCATTCCGATAGCTCTTTAAGGAATCGTTTAATACTCTGTACACCGTGTACGTCAGGCTCATACTGGAGTATGCAGCACCAGTTTGGAATCCACACCTGGTCAAGCATGCCAAAAAATTAGGGAAAGTTTGCAACAAGGTTAGTTCCGGAGCTCAGGGGAATGTCCTACGAAGAAAGGTTGAGGGAAATCGGCCTGATGACACTGGAGGATAGGATGGTCAGGAGAGACATGATAGCGACATACAAAATACTGCGTGGAATAGATAAAATGCTCCAGAGAGGTTAGACAGAAACAAGGGGTCACAATTGGAAGCTAAAGACTCAGACGAGTCACAGGGATGTTAGGAAGCAATTCTTCAG
>NC_069451.1:34105321-34165321 GCF_026875155.1 Cherax quadricarinatus | reverse complement strand
TTTCCATCCTATGGAGAGGGAGCATGGACACGGGGGTCGTCCCACAGTTACTAAAAACAACAGACATAGCCCCACTCCACAAAGGGGGCAGTAAAGCAACAGCAAAGAACTACAGACCAATAGCACTAACATCCCATATCATAAAAATCTTTGAAAGGGTCCTAAGAAGCAAGATCACCACCCATCTAGAAAACCCATCAGTTACACAACCCAGGGCAACATGGGTTTAGAACAGGTCGCTCCTGTCTGTCTCAACTATTGGATCACTACGACAAGGTCCTAAATGCACTAGAAGACAAAAAGAATGCAGATGTAATATATACAGACTTTGCAAAAGCCTTCGACAAGTGTGACCATGGCGTATAGCGCACAAAATGCGCGCTAAAGGAATAGCAGGAAAAGTCGGTCGATGGATCTATAATTTCCTCACTAACAGAACACAGAGAGTAGTCGTCAACAGAGTAAAGTCCGAGGCAGCTACGGTGAAAAGCTCTGTTCCACAAGGCACAGTACTAGCTCCCATCTTGTTCCTCATCCTCATATCCGACATAGACAAGGTTTGTCAGCCACAGCACCGTGTCTTCCTTTGCAGATGACACCCGAATCTGCATGACAGTGTCTTCCATTGCAGACACTGCAAGGCTCCAGGCGGACATCAACCAAATCTTTTCAGTGGGCTGCGGAAAACAATATGAAGTTCAACGATGAGAAATTTTCAATTACTCAGATATGGTAAACATGAGGAAATTAAATCTTCATCAGAGTACAAAACAAATTCTGGCCACAAAATAGAGCGAAACACCAACGTCAAAGACCTGGAGTGATTTATGTCGGAGGATCTCACCTTCAAGGACCATAACATTGTATCAATCGCATCTGCTAGAAAAATGACAGGATGGATTTAATGAGAACCTTCAAAACTAGGGAGGCCAAGCCCATGATGACACTCTTTAGGTCACTTGTTCTATCTAGGCTGGAATATTGCTGCACTCTAACAGCACCTTTCAAGGCAGGTGAAATTGCCGACCTAGAAAATGTACAGAGAACTTTCACGGCACGCATAACGGAGATAAAACACCTCAATTACTGGGAGCGCTTGAGGTTTCTAAACCTGTATTCCCTGAAACGCAGGAGGGAGAGATACATGATTATATACACCTGGAAAATCCTAGAGGGACTAGTACCGAACTTGCACACGAAAATCACTCACTACGAAAGCAAAAGACTTGGCAGACGATGCACCATCCCCCCAATGAAAAGCAGGGGTGTCACTAGCACGTTAAGAGACCATACAATAAGTGTCAGGGGCCCGAGACTGTTCAACTGCCTCCCAGCACACATAAGGGGGATTACCAACAGACCCCTGGCAGTCTTCAAGCTGGCACTGGACAAGCACCTAAAGTCATTTCCTGATCAGCCGGGCTGTGGCTCGTACGTTGGTTTGCGTGCAGCCAGCAGCAACAGCCTGGTTGATCAGGCGCTGATCCACCAGGAGGCCTGGTCACAGACCGGGCCGCGGGGGCGTTGACCCCCGAAACTCTCTCCAGGTAAACTCCAGGTAAACTATTACTACTACTACTACTGCTACTGCTACAGCTTCTTCTACTACTACTACTACTACTACTGCTACAACTTCTTCTACCACTACTACTGCTACAACTTCTTCTTCTACTACTACTACTACTACTACTACTGCTACAACTTCTACTACTACTACTACAACTTCTTCTTCTACTACTACTACTACTATTACTACTACTACTATTACTACTACTACTATTACTACTACTACTACTACTATTACTACTACTACTACTACTACTACTACTACTGCTAATTCTGCTACTTCTACTATTACTGCTACTACTAATACTACTACTATTACTACTACTACTACTACTACTGCTAATTCTACTGCTTCTTCTACTACTACTACTACTACTGCTACTACTACTACTACTACTACTACTGCTACTGCTATACTACTACTACTACTACTACTACTGCCACTACAACAACTACTACTACTACTACTACTACTACTATCATGTGGGGTTCGAACACGTGGATTGGGTAAAAATACTCACGTGGGCTGGAAGTACGTATATTGTAACTGAAGTATGTGGAAGGGCGCCACAGCCGAACCTGCCTCTCTCTGCCCCTTGGCTAGACTGACTGAGGAGTGCCCATGGGCGAAGGGGCGCTTGAAATCCTGCTAGGTCAGCAACAATATGAATACAGCCAGTGATTCACGCAGAGACGGTTGGTAGTGAGTCATCTACTGGTACACTGGTTACTGCTACTGAGAGCTCGGCGACGCTAACGTATGTCGTCCCGACATACAACTAATACAAACTAGAGATGGCAGGTGTACGGCTTGGGCTGATTCTATACAATGTCAAAGTACACAACAATTGAACATTATAACATACATAAGTAGAACATTGGAATGGAAGCTTACGTAACTGAAACTGTAATGCAATACAAGGTATAATATAGCACAACTCATCGAATGATAGTCAATGAATGAAACTCATTGAATGAAACTCAACGAATGAAACTCAACGTTAAGATTACACAATAGAAGTGATAAAAAAAAATTTGATCGATCGATCTGTATTCATGTGATCTACGGATTCTGAGGAAGGAATATATACAAAGAAAGAAGTGTTTAACAGAAAGGCAGATTTGGTGCACTCAAATCTAGACTATTAACTCTCAGAATTCGGAGAGAACGTGAACACAAAAAAAAATTCTTGAATACTGATAAGTTGATACTGTAATTATTCATCTATACAGGTTATTTACATTTAACCCCAACTCTGCTAGGGTAAGATTGACATATGCAGAATGGGTGTCATCTCTGGGAGGATCAAACTCTGTTGCATTGGCTAACTCATGCTGTATTTGAGGCAAATCTGAATTGGAAGTTACAAATGATACTTGAGGATTTCTCAATACCTGTCGTGTACGTAGGGAATAACGACATTCAGGTTGATCGTCTGACTGAGTATCAGAGGAAGAGAGTACAGGATCAGGAAGATTGTCAGAGTCTGTCACATTAGTCTGGGTTGGAACATCATTATCATCACATACTAACTTCATATGATCTAAATGCGATTCTTTATACTGACCAGTACTAATCTCTCTAACCTTATACTTATTACCAGTGATATGTTCAACTACTCGATAAGGACCAACAAACTTTTGATCAAGCTTTGGCATTGCAGATGTTTTGTTAAAGTTAATCAGCATAACTCTCGAACCTACTTTGATTTTGGATGGCTTTGCTTGAATGTTTGCGACTCTTGTAAATTCTGCTGTTGATTTATGAAGTGTTTCACGGATTCTTCTAAAAACACTTTGAGCTAAGCTGGTATGAGTTGCTATGAAATCATCAGGGTTGTAATTTGGTTTCAGATTAGAATATAACAACTCATAAGGCAAACGTTTATCTACACCGTACAATACATAATGTGGAGTGTCACCTATAGAAACATTGTAAGCAGAATTTATAGCACACTGCACATCAGGTATGACTTCATCCCAAGTTTCACTGTTGAGATTGATAGTGGCTCTCAAGACATCAAGTACTTTCTTATTGGTTCGTTCCGCTAACCCATTGCTGGCAGGATGATGAGGAACAATGGTGGATTTAGAGATCTTGTACAAGGTAGACAAATTTTCAAGAATCTCATTACAGAATTCACCTCCATTATCTGTTACTAGGGACTTAGGGGTGGTATGCCTGCAGATAATGCGTTCTTTAAATGCTTTAGCTACTGTTTCGGCAGTCTTATCTGCAATAGGAACTAACTCACAATATCTGGTGAAATGGTCTACCATAACACACAGATGTTTGTTGCCTTGGAGGGAACATTGGAACTTAGTTAACAAATCTAGCGCAACTCTTTCCCACGGTTCGCTAGCAGTTGGATACACTTGGATTGGATTAGGGCCATTAGCATTACCTTTATGTTGCATGCAGACACTACATTTCTTAACATACTCAGAAATATCAGTTGCCATACGAGGCCAAAAGTATTTCAATCTGGCTTGTTTTACTGAACGATCCATACCAGGGTGTGCAACACCTGGTACATCGTGAACTAGCTGTAATGCTACATTCACTAGTGACTCTGGAATTACTAACTGGTATACTCTTCTGCTAGGAGTACCCAACTCGGCTGTTCGATACAGTAATTCTTGGTTCATGACAAAGTCACTGATGGGTGCTGGTGGCTTCACAGTCAGAAAGATCTTCCTGGAGCAGGAATCGAATCACCAGAACACAAGGGATCGGTTCTTTCTTACTGGAGGAATGAACAAACTCGGTGGAGTGGATGACTCCCCCCGGTTGAAAAAAATTAACGCTATAACACGCAATATGAGCAAGGGAGAACGAATCTACTATCTCAAACTGCAAGCACAGGAGAAAAGAAATGAACACGGTGAACAATGCTGATGTTCAATCTGAGTTGCACACAGTGACACGAGGTATCAGCTATAACTTCACTTACAAACGTTAACAACGTGGAAGTTACTCGAGAAATAACTTCTTTCAATGCACTGATTACTGTCAACTAGGATGGGATCACCATCTGGAACATAACAACAACAGACACTCTAGTGAGAACACTAGCTGTAACAGAGACGTCTTTCTGCAGACAGCATGTCACATCAACAAGAGATGGCATTACTAGTTGCAAGTAATCGTTTTCTGACAAGGCATCCCCTGTGGAGAAACTACTACTCGAACTAGCAGTCATTGCAGGGATAGGCTGTGCACTCAAGGCAGTCTGAGTGTCCTCGGACACTTGAAGCAACGGAACACTATCCTGCAAGTCTGAAGGTGTAGGTGGAACACAGATGGGAGTGACAGAATTACTAGTGCCTGACCGCTCGGCTACGTTAATAAGTAATTCACGGATCTATAAGAACTTAATCTGAACTTCACATTTCGCAACACTTTAACAAATCTCAGATACAAGCTGTGAGAACAAACACATTGCTCAAGGGCTAGGTATTGTCTTTCAGTCAGTAAGGGAATGTTGGTACTGTGGACTGATTCATATTGACTTTGAGTGGCATGATACTCTAAGTGAACATTCAAAAGTGACTGGGACATGATCTCAGGTTAAATAATAAAATAAAAATATGAAGAAAAAACTGATTGAACACTTTAACTCTTAATTGTAAATTAGACAAAACAATTTACTCAAACAGAGTAAAGAAAACACTTTACGTTAAAAGTAATTGAAATTACATCAAGAGTGAATTTGTTCAAAGAAATATGAAAAAGTATGAATAAAAATTAAAACAAGGAACAAAACGGGAAGTTTAACACTTACAAGTGGCAGGGCACACAACACATAATCACGTATTCATTATTTTAGTATATTCTTACAACAAAATCTTGCTGTGACTGATACGACAAAAATTTGCTGGCAAAAATAATGGTGCACAAGTCTGCGAAAAAATTAGAGGAATGAGACACTGCTGGCATACGAAAAAAAGGTACACATAGAAATAAATGGATAATTTGGTATACTGGGGTGAATATCACTGCATGAACTACAGTGACAATTACTGGAGAATACAATGCTGAAAGAATACAATAAAAAAAATGAATCACTTCACACAGAGTGACTGACTGGTACACTACACAATAATACTTACTACAGACAGAGTAGCATAAAAAAAACACAGATAAAAAAATACGAGATGAGTGAATAACACTGAAAAATATTGCAAAAAAAAAAAAATGAGTCAAAGAAACACTGAGTCTACACTGAAAACACAAGGTTTAGAGTACACAAGAAATTCACTATAAATGTCTCACACACGCAAATGTCTTTAAATGCAAGAAAAATGTCTCTAAACAGAAAATTATCACTGAAGTCTGTAGTAGTCGACGGTGATGACTGGTGATGAGGAAGGTTGTCCTGCGCTGTGATGACGCCGACACTCACACTGTCGTCGTGAAGAAATGTGCTTTCTCGGTGAACTCACATAACTGGCTTTATCGGTGGCACTCAGCTACAATCTCTTGACCAATTACGTGAGCCAAAACAGTTCTAGGACCCAGTACAAGGGTGCAAACAACCACAGGTAGATGAGGTGGGTGGCTGGTGGTGGGTGGTTGGTGGTGGGTGGGTGGAGGGAGAGTGTATAGCGGTGAGTGAGGTGGTGACTCTCGCTGGCGCTCTGGTGCGCACTCCACTCACTACCCACGAAGGTGGCTTGATAAGCCACTATGCCACAGGGATGGTGAAGACCACTCTTAGCATCCAACAGGGAGCACAAAGCGATATGAAAATACTTCAGAGGAACTCGCAGAGGAACTTGCGTGGCTTACTTCTCTCTCTCAGCTGGGTTAGAAGCTGGGTTGGCTGACTGGCTTAACTCACGAGAATGGCTAACTGGAAGACGTGTAACGATGCACACAGCACGGAGGAGCAGGTGGATGACAGGAGACAGGCTGGATGACAGGCTGACTGGCGTTCACTTCCACAGTCTGGCTTACTGACTGGCTTAATTGCAAAATCCGGGTCAACCCCTCGGAGATTGAAGCAATTAGCACATGAACTAAGCCAGGAAGCTTGAAACGGCTGCAACAGGCTTGCAGGATGGAGGTTGTGAGGGGACCGAGTACCTGGTGGGTGAGACGGTTCACCTTTTGACCCGCCGGCTACTCACAAACAGTCTTCTAACGTCTTGAAATACCCTTAAAAAAACTTAAATCCACGCTCACACCGGTGCCACCATTTATCATGTGGGGTTCGAACACGTGGATTGGGTAAAAACACTCACATAGGCTGGAAGTACGTATATTGTAACTGAAGCATGTGGAAGGGCGCCACAGCCGAACCTGCCTCTCTCTGCCCCTTGGCTAGACTGACTGAGGAGTGCCCATGGGCGAGGGGGCGCTTGAAATCCTGCTAGGTCAGCAACAATATGAATACAGCCAGTGATTCACGCAGAGACGGTTGGTAGTGAGTCATCTACTGGTACACTGGTTACTGCTACTGAGACTACTACTACTACTAATGCTACTACTTCTACTACTACTACAATAATAATAATAATGCTTCTACTACTACTGCTACTACTACTGCTAATTCTACTACTTCACTTCTACTAACTACTACTACTACCCAATTCTACTACTTTATACTACTACTATTTACTACTTCAATACTACTACTACTATTTCCCTGCACTACTATTTTACACATACTACTACTGTCTAATCTACTTTACAACTACTACTACAACTTCTACTACTCTGCTACAACTACTACTACTTACTACTACTACTAATTACTAACTATTTTACACTGCTACTACACTACTAACTACTCCCTTCTACTACAAAATACTACTACTACTACTTCTACTACTACTACTACTACTACTGCTAATTTCCCTACTTTACACTCTATCTACTACTACACTCTGCTGCAGCTGCTAATCTACAAACTTCTTCTACAAACTACTATATTACTATTTACTACTCTACTACTACTACTGCTAATTCTACTACTTCTTCTACCACTACTACTATCACTACTTCTACTACTACTACTATTTACGTAATTCTACTACTTATCAAACTACTGACTACAAACTACTACTACTCTGCTGCTGCTAATTCTACTACTTCCTACTAACTACTTACTATTTTACTACTACCTACTATACAACCTATCTATACTTTCTACAACTACTACTACTACTACTACTACTACTACTGCTATCTACTACTTCTACTACTACTACTACTACTACTACTAACTCGCTCTCTAACTACTACTTCTTCTACTACTACTACTACTACTACTACAAATTCTTACTATTTCTACTCAAACTACTATTACTCCTACTACTACTTCTCTACTATTTACTATCACTCTTGCTAATTCTACTACTTCTATACTAATATTTACTACTACTACTACTACTTTTCAAACTACTACTACTTCTACTACTACTACTACTACTACTACTACTACTCTACTACTACTACTACTACTTCTCCAAATTACTATTTCTACTACTACTACTCTACT
Organism: Cherax quadricarinatus; assembly: GCF_026875155.1. Taxonomy (NCBI): domain Eukaryota; kingdom Metazoa; phylum Arthropoda; class Malacostraca; order Decapoda; family Parastacidae; genus Cherax; species Cherax quadricarinatus. Next base: position 34,157,249 of record NC_069451.1, on the reverse strand, counting down.
TCACTACTACTACTATTTCACTACTAATCATTTTTCTACACACTACTACTACTATTCTATTCACTATTTCTACAATTAACACTACTATTCAAACAAACAAATACAAACTTCTACTACTACTCTACTACTACTACTACTTCTACCTACTAACTACTACTGCTACTACTTTCAACTACACACAACTACTCTACTATAACTACATACTACTCTAATTCTAAACTATTTACTACTATCTACTACTATACACTTCTACTACTATTTCTACTACTCTACTATTTCTAACCAACTACTTCTACTACTACTACTACTACTTGCTACTATTACTATTTCTACTACTACAAATACTTCTACTACTCTACTATCTATTTCTCTACTACTATTTCTACTACTACTACTTCCCTTACTACTACTACTCTATACTCAAATTTTACTAGTACTACTATTTCTACAACTACTACTACTGCTAATTCTACTACTTCTCTACTATTACTATCTACTACTACTACTTCTACTACTACTCCCTAACTACTTATCTACTTCTACTACTACTTCCTACTTCTGTCTACTATTACTACTACTACACTTCTGCACTACTACTACTCTACAAACAAACTGCTAATTCTACTACTACTTCTACTATTACTACTACTACCTCTACTACTACTACACAACTACCTCTGCTACTACTACTACTCATCTACACAAACTTACTTCTATTTTACTACACATTCTACTACTACTACTACTACTACTATTTACTACTACTAACTCTCTACATTTAACTACTACTACTTCTACTACAATTTGCTACTACTACTACTTATTTCTTTAAAAATACTCCCTACTATTTCTACTACTATTTCTACTACTACTAACTACTCCTTTTCTACTACTACTATTTCTACACTACTATTTACTACATTCTACTACACTTCTACTCTACTATACTACTACTACAATTTCTACTACTACTACTTCACTACTACAAACTTCACTTTCTACAAACTATTACTCAACTACTTACTACTACTATTTCTACTACTACTTCTACATTTACTATTTACTACTTCTACTTCAACTACTACAACTTCTACTACTATTTAACTACTTCTTCTACTACTACTACTACTTCTACTACTACTACTACTACTACGACACTATACTAGTTTCTATACTACTATTACTACTACAACTCTATACTTCTACTACTACTACAACTACAAATACACTACTACTACAAATTCGACTACTACTACTACTACTACTACTATTCTACTACACTATACTACTTAATTCTACTACTACTACTGCTAACTTCTACACTATACTTCTACTCAATACTACTGATACTATATTACTTCTACTACTATTTTACTACTACAACTACTACTTCACAACGATTACTACTATACTACTACTACTTTACACTACTTCTACTACTACTATTACTTACTACTACTCTTACTATTTCTACACTACTACTACTGCTTCTACTACTAATACTTCTACTACTACTACTCTACACTACTACTAATTTTTTAATCTACATACTACTATACTTCTACTACTACTACTACTACTATTACTACTGCTACTACTACTTTTACTGCTACTACTACTACTCTACTACTACTACTACTACTACTGCAAATTCTACTACTACTTCAAACTATTACTACTACTACCTTACTACTATACTACTACTACTACTAGTACTACAAACCTTACTACTACTACTATACCTACTACTACTGCTAATTCTACTACTTCTACTATTACTACTACTACTACTTCTGCTACTACTACTACTACTACTACGCTAATTGTACTACTTCTTCTACATTACTACTACCTCTCTACTACACTACTATACTACAACTACCTTACTACTACTTCTACTATTACTGAAATTTACTACTTTACTACTATTACTACTACACTACTACTGCAAATTCTACTACTTCTTCTACATTACGCTACTACTACTACTGCACTACCCTACTACTACTACTATTTCTATACTACTGTAATTCTACTACTTCTCCCATTACTACTTCTACTACTTTTACTACTACTACTACTACTATGCAAATCATATTTTCTTTACTATTACTACTTACTTCTACTACTATACTACTATTACTACTGCTACTATTATACTTCTACTACTGAAAAATTAACACTATTTACTGCTGCTACAATACTACTACTACTACTACACTATCTACTACTACTACTACTACTACTACTACTAGTAATGCACTACAATTCTACTAGCACTACAACTTTTAAACTAGTACTACTACTAACTATTTAACTACTACATCCCCTATTTCTAAACTACTATAGTACTACTACTGCTTCTACTATTACTACTACGACTACTACTACAACTTCACTACAAACGCTAATACTACTACAAGTACTACTACAACTACTACTAGTACTACTACAAGTACTACTACAATTACTACTACTACACAACTACTATTACTGCACACTTACTACTACTAGTACTACACTACTACAAGTACTACACTACTACTACTACTACTTCTACATTCTACAACTTCTACTACTACTACTACAACTACTAGTACTACTACTGCTACTACTACTACTACTAGTCCTACTACTACAACTACTATTAGTACTACTACTAGTACTATTACTACAACTACTACTAGTACTACTACTGCTAGTACTACTACTACAACTACTACTAGCACTACTACTACTACTAGTAGTACTATTACTTCTACTACTAGTACTACTACTACTACTACTACGAGTACTACTACAACTACTACTACTAGTACTACTACTACTACTAGTACTACTTCTTTTACTACTACTACTAGTACTACTACTACTACTAGTACTACTACTACTGCTACTAGTACTGCTACTACTAGTACTACTACTACTATTACTAGTACTACTACTACTACTAGTACTACTACTACAACACTATTAGTACTACTACTACTACTACAACTACTACTAGTATACAAATCTAAACTGTTATAGTCTACTACTACTACTGGGACTGCACTACTACTACTACAGTACAAACCAACTACTACTAGTACTATCTACTAGTACTAAAACTACTACTATTACTACTACAACTACTAGTACTACTACTATAGTACTATTACTACTACTAGTACTACAACTACTATTAGTACAAACTAAACTACAGTTACTACTACAGTACTACTACTGCAACACTACTAGTACTCCTACTACTACAATACTACTACTACTAGTACTAACTACTACTACTAAACTCTATACTACTACTACTGTACTACAAACTACAATACTATAGTACACTACTACTAGTACTACACTACAACTATACTAGTACTACTACTACTATCTAATACTGCTAAGTACTTCTACTACTACTACTACTACTGGGACTGCTACTACTACTACTAGTACTGCTACTACTATATACTATACTACAAACTACAACAATGTTACTTATACTACTGCTACTAGTACTTCTACACTACACAAACTACTACTACTACTAGTGCACTACTAGTACTACACTATTCCCAACTATTACTAGTACTCACTATTTACTAGTATACTACAACTACTAAAATACTACTACAAAGTACTACTACTACAACTATTACTACTACAACTACTAGAAACTACTACTACAACTACTACTATACTACTACTACTAGGTTACTACAAACTACTAGTACTACTACTACAACTCCTATAGTACAAACTACTACAATACAACTACTTACTAGAAACTACTACTATAAAAACGTTACTATACTACTACCACTAGGACTGCTACTACAAACTACACACTAGTACTACAACTACTTCTAGTACTAACTACTACTAGTACATAACTTCTACTAACAACTACTACTAGTACTACTACAACTATAACTAGTACTACTATACTAGTAATAGAAACTTTTACTACTACTATACTACTACTATAGTTTACTACTACAACAACTATTTCTCTACTACTATACTACTACTGCAACTACTCTAGTACTACTACTATTTAGTACTACTACTACTAGTACTACACTACTAGTACAAACTACTACTACTGCAACTTAGTACTACTACTAGTACTACTACTACAACTACTATTAGTAACTACTACAAAAACTACTACTACAACTACTACTAGTACTACTACAACTAATACTATACTGCACATACTACTACTACTACTAAAACTACTACTAGGACTGCTACTACTACTACTAGTACTGCTACTACTACTAGTACTATTACTACAACTACTACTAGTTACTAATACTACTGCTACTAGTACTCCTACAACTTCTACTACTACTACTACTAGTGCTACTACTACTAGTACTACTACTATTACTACTACTATTACTTGTACTACTACTACTAGTACTACTACTACAACTACTACTAGTACTACTACTACTAGTACTACACTACTACTATTACTACTACAACTACTAGTACTACTACTACAACTACAAACTATACTACTACACTGGGTACTACTACTACTAGTACTACTAGCAACTACTACTAATACATTAAGTACTACTACTGCACAACTACTAGCAAAGTACAACTTACTACTAGTACTACTACTACTAGTATACTACTACAGTACTACTATACACTACTACTAGTCTTCACTACAGCACTACTACTACTACTTTTACTACTACTACAACTACTACAAATACTACTACTACTTAGTACTACTGCTACTAGTACTACAAATTTAACTACTAAAACCCACTACTACTATACTACTACTACCCTACTACTACTACTAGTACTATTACTACAATATGCTAGTTACAAAACCTACTACATACTACTAGTATTAGTACTACTACTAGTACTACTTCTACAAGCACTACTACTACAAGTACAAACTAGCCCCACTACTACTACAAACTACTACCTCTACTACTACTACTAGTTCTACTTCTACAACTACTACTAGTTCTACTACTACTACTACTACTACTACTAGACTACTACTAGTAGCACACTACTACTACTACTAGTACTTCCACTACAAACTACTACTACTTATACTACAATACTACTACTAGTACACCTACTAGTACTACTAGTACTACTACTACTACTAGCTTACTACTATAGTAACTACTACCTACTACTACTCTACTAACTACTACTATACTACACAACTGCTACAGTACTACACTATGCACTACTATTTCCCAACAACTACTACTATGCTACTACTACTACTACTAGTACACTACTACTACTACTTGTACTACTACTACAACTACTAATAGTACTACTACTAGCACTACTACTACTACTAATACTACTACAACTACTGCCAGTACTGCTACTACTACTACTAGTACTACTACTACAACTACTACTAGTATTACTACTATTCAAAGTACTTACAACACTAGCACTACTACTACTACTACACTAGTAATACTACTACAACTACTACTAGTACTACTACTACTAGCTCTACTACTACTATTAGTACTTCTACAACTACTACTAGTACTACTACTACTAGCACTACAACTACTACTAGTACTACTGCTACTAGCACTGCTACTACTACTACTAGTTCTACTTCTACAACTACTACTAGTTCTACTACTACTAGTACTACTACTAAAATATACTACACTCTAGCATTACTACTACTACTAGACTACTACTACAACTACTATTAGTACTACTACTAGTACTACTACTACTACTACTATAAATATTGCTACTACCAGCATTACTTCTAACACTACTACTTCCAGTCTTTGTGTGGATCCTTCCCTTGTCTTATATGTACTGGCTTCCTTATCTTTGTGTGTTAGTGTCACTAGTTAATGTTCCAAGTCGGACTCAAACGTCGGCATAAATTTTTTGTGTGTTGTTCTACATATCTTCTTTATTTTTCTCCATTTATTCACTTATTCCCAATACTTTTCTATATTTCCCTATTTTCCCTTCATTTATCCATATTTTCTTTTATCTAAACATATTTTCCAATAAAATCTTTCCTTCGTCTTCCTCTGTATTTTTTAGATATTCCCCACATTTCTTCATTTTCCCGTATTTTCCCTATATTTTTTCCCCCTTGTTGATGTATTTTCACATTTTATCAGTTATTGTATTAATTATTAATGCTCAATAAATCCAAAAAAAAATCAGTTTCTAATCACACATTCCTTGCATGTTTAGTATATTTTTATTAGTTTTTTCTAATATTATATTTACTTATTTCCAAATTAGTTCATTATACAAGAAATTACGTTTTTTTTTATGTTGCAGTAACTGGGAACGAGTGATGACTGGGTGATTATCTCAGCAAATCTCTAATTTTGTGACTGTCTAAGAAGAGTTAAACAGCTCTGATTGTCTTAGCAAGATAATATATTAAAATATATTTTATATAATATATAATATATATTTTAATATATATATATATATATATATATATAAATATATATATAATATGTCGTGCCGATTATGAAAAAACTGGTCAATTAGGAAGAACTCATCTAAAATTAAGTCCTTTCTGAAAATTTCATTTATACGTTTAAAGATATGTATTTTTCAGTAATGTTGATGTAAAAATTTATAATTTTGCACCAAAAGAAACTTAGAAAACTTACCTAACCTTATTAAAAAAAGCGAAAATTCATTTTAGCCTAACCCAACTAAATATATTTTACATTTGTTTACAATAATTTAATACTAAACAAAAACAGTGAAATATATTTTTTTCGTTAGGTTCAGAATGATTTTGGCGAAATTATTGCATACACAAATTTTCACTTGTCCTATATGGGAAGATGAGCGTGGGGAAGCCAGGTATAGATACTCAAAAATTAGGGACAAAGGAATTAATGTACAATTGCTATGGATCCCATCACACTTTGGATTACTCCTTCATGATAAAGTTGATATGTTAGCCAAGAAGAGTATCGAGAAGGAGAATGTAGAATATAACTTTGGTATAACTGTGTCTAGCATTAGGAATAATATTAGGAGAGAAGTAAATAATGAAAATGATTGTTATAGGAATGCAGTTAGAAGCCTGAGTAGATCTATAACCCACTATGATAACATGAACATAGATAATTTATGTTTATGGAGCAACTTGGGCAATGTAAAACAGACGACTGATGTTGAAAGTGGCCAGGCTTAGGCTTGGTTACAAGTACTTCTGGCAGTTTGGGAGACACACAGATGATGATCAAACTAAATGTAAATTATGTGATCAGGCATATGGTCACTCTCTTGAACACTATGTGCTTAATTGTCCACTTATTGAGGAATACAGAGACAGACAGTATAATAACCTATGTGACATGTCAAGATATCTTATTAATGAAAATAAGATACCAGATATACTAAGCAAATTTCCTAAATTTGCTTGTAACAGATAAGTGAACATTAGATATGTAGATATAAATCCATATGTATTCCTGTTAACCCTTTGGGGCCTAGTTCCTAGGCCTTTTGTGTATCCATATGCTCTCGCGCTACCGTCCACAGGATGGATATGGGGTGCACAATAAACTAGCCACTTCGGTGGCAAAATCTAATCTAATCTAAAGATGAGCGTTGCTATTTAAGTCAAAATCGCAAATTCTGCCTATTCGGCACGACATATATACACACATATATATATATATATATATATATATATATATATATAATATATATATATATATATATATATATATATATATATATATATATATATATATATATATACAGAGTAGGGGAGTTAGTAGATGAGGATATGGGGGTATTTTGTAGATGGCGGGAATATTTTGAGGAACTTTTAAATGTCGACGAAGAAAGGGAGGCGGTAATTTCATGCACTGGCCAGGGAGGTGTACCATCTTGTAGGAGTGCAGAAGAGCAGGATGTTAGTGTGGAGGAGGTACGTGAGGCATTACGTAGAATGAAAGGGGGTAAAGCAGCTGGAACTGACGGGATCATGACAAATGTTAAAAGCAGGGAGGGATATAGTGTTGGAGTGTTTGGTATTTTTGTTTAATAAATGTATGAAAGAGGGGAAGGTACCTAGGGATTGGCAGAGAGCGTGTATAGTCCATTTATATAAAGGGAAGGGGGACAAAAGAGATTGTAAAAATTATAGAGGAATAAGTTTACTGAGTATACCAGGAAAAGTGTACGGTAGGGTTATTATTGAAAGAATTAGAGGTAAGACAATGTAGGATTGCGGATAAGCAAGGAGGTTTCAGAGTGGGTAGGTGATGTGTAGATCATGTGTTTACATTGAGGCATATATGTGAACAGCATTTAGATAAAGGTAGGGAAGTTTTTATTGCATTTATAGATTCAGAAAAGGCATATGATAGAGTGGATAGGGAAGCAATGTGGCAGATGTTGGAAGTATATGGAATAGGTGGTACGTTACTAAATGCTGTAAAGAGTTTTTTTCTTATATTTTATTTAAAAACTTTACAGCTTACTATTAAATAAAGACATAAAATGGGTACAGTAGGATCCTCAATCCTACACAACATACACTAACAATCCTACAGAACATACACTAACAATCCTACAGAACATACACTAACAAGTTTTAACAACACATTGTCATTGACATAAAAGAGGTTACCCATATACACTCACAAATTTTTCCATATAACATACTACTATAATATAAACAATATAAACTATATAAATATATAAACTATATAAAATATAAACTATATAAACCTTTCAGATTTGTATAGTTAACATACTATGACATATGACAAAGGTTCACAACCTTCACACTAGATAATCAGGGGAATGACCTACATCACAATTCATTTAAAAAAAAAAAAAAATAAAATACATGCACTTCCCAAAATTAACCCCTATACAAAAAAATTTCCCAAAAACATACATACGCCCCTCACTCAATCCTTTTTAAGAATAAAAAAAAATGAAAACCCTAACCCTCACACTTATACTAAATAAATATTAAAAAAATATTACTAAATATTAATACAGCTTTTCCCACCGGCTGAGCACATTATATAAATTTAAGAGACTAAACAAACTCTCCCATTAAAATTTTTAACGAGCCCCAATGGAAAAAAAAGGTCACTCTGGTCTGACTTTTTTGGTTTATCTGGTTCTTCTACACACTATGCTGTATTGTATGATAATTCTATGTAATTTGTATTGTGTTATACCTGAATAAATTTATTTAAACTTATTTAACTTACTTACTTACCAATTTATGGAAGTCATTAGCTTTCCCATCTCTCTCATACTGGATGAGCACTTTATATAAATGCTATAAATAAAGTCAGTACACTCGCTAAAAACCCCAACACTAAACACAAAAAAACATAATTTAAATAACCTCTCATTGCGATACGATTTTCCCGCACAGGAAATTGCCCAATAAAGGCTATAAACGCACACTCTACAGAAGCCCAAAAGCTCTTCAAGGTCTTACACCTATAATCTTGACACCATTCACATTTAAATTTACATGAAGAAGGTCATGACGACCCTGACACATCAAACACAGAATTCTCCATTCGTTACTACGAAATTTACTTGATATCACCTTTGCTTTCTGTGCCCACTTGCATGCTACATACACTTATGCCACACATCTACACCTTCATTTTTACCACACATAAAACTCACTCTCACCCCTCCCAGGAGGCGACCCCGCTGTGTCCCCCCCAATTCCCCCTTCTCGTATGTAATCCCCAACCCCCAACCCTTATCACTCAGCCCAAGTCGTAGATTCATGAGAAACCCTAACGTTAACATTCTATACCCCTTCCGAAAAATCCTTCTCCCACCTCCTCCATTACGTTCTCTATTACGACACATCGTACGTAAACCGTTACCGCTAGTACCCGCCTCCGCACCTCACAAATTCCCCCCTCCCTCATCACCCACGATATATATATATAATCCACTATTATATAATCCAAAGCTTTATAAACACTCTCATCGAACCCTCCCACATCTAGGCTTAGTGCATGCAGAACCGACACCCTCAGCCCCCTCACCCCTGTTTCAAACCCCACTTAACCAATACCTAACACCCTCCAGTCCCCCCCAAAAAGTATTTCTGCATGGAACGCAGTCTCATCCTCCCCACAGATTCCACACCTTCCGCCCACAATTACCCCTCTGGTTTTAGTACCTCCCCGACGGTAGTATGCCCTGCAGAAAACGATCGTTACCTCCCTTTACCCTAGGCTTTAACTTCAACTTGCTAAAAACCTTTTACCAATACTCTTCCCCTGCATACATGGGGAACAATCCTCAACTGGTCAACAAACCCTTTCTGCAAGCAGCCTACACAAAACCCCTACTCGAATTTTATTGGGTTCTCTAACCAACATCAAGCCTCTGAACAGTTTCACATTTCCCCAACTCCACACACCATACAACTTACCAACTATCATGTACTTTTCCCAGCTGCCCTCCACTCACACCTTCGCGCAAAACCTCCCATTTAAGGAAACACACATTTAATCCTCCTTCTCAGTTCCCTCAACCCAACCCACCCTGGCGCACAGGTAACATTAAACCTCTCTCCTCAGCCAATCGCACCTTGAACCCCACAAAAAGTTAAACAAATCGTCTCAGAATTCCCCCAAAACGCCGTCCCTGTTAATGGGAACACGGCTGTAGTGCCCAACCTTTTTTTAAATAATACATTTATAACATCAATGGTTGTAAAGAGGTCAGATGATGAGGTGAAATGCCCCCGACGCCCCGGGGAAATCCTTTCCTTAAATTCTGTTCGATTTTTCCCCTCTCGGCGCTCCAAGTTCCTTATAGGTGATCCAAAAAATTTTTTAAAAAGAACCGTTTGTTTCCTCCAATTTTTCATCTCCCCCCCTCCACCCCATCCCCAACCCCTGTCATTGACTTTCTCTTTTACCTGCACCCCGTTGCATTTCCGAATGTTGCACAACACACCAAAACCCCCAACGCCACCCCCCTTCAAACCGGGACTGTGTATCGTCTACTATCCTATTTTTCCCCCCCACACTTTTCCCGCCTCCCCCACCCCTCCACTGTGTCACATAAAAACAAAGTTAAAAACCATTTTAAAAGGGGGTCCTAAATGCACGAAAAACAAACATTTGTAACATGGGCCACCCTGCCTAAGTCCCCTACCATTCAACCCCCCCCCAAGCATCCTTTAATTGTACCCTCATCTTAGTCCTTGTACAACGTTTTTCCAATTAACTATTTCTTCCCCAAAACCCCGGCCTCCAAAGTATAGCTTCAATGCCCCCCCTTTCCCCCTGTCATGGGGGCCCCTGCAGTCTAAGGCCAAACAACGCCGCCCTCCCTCCCCCCCCCTTTTTTATCCACAAAATTTCAGTATTCCATGCCCCTAATCATCGCCTTCCGAAAAACTACTGGTTTTCGAAACCACTTCCCTACCACCATTTAAACCGTTTTCCCAAGACTTTAGTAAAAATTTTTATAAAGCACATAACAGAGATATGGCACGGTATCCTTGGGGGTGTGCTCCCCCTTACCCTTCTGGACCAACATTAAAAATGCGTTGCTTGCTTGCCCCCCTCACCCCCTTCTCCTTCACTGATTAAAAAAACCACCATGAAATCCCCTTTCCCCCCCAATGTTGGGGTAAAATTCAGCCGGGGGCCCGTCATTCCTGGTGCTTTGCCCTTCCCACCCCCTTTAAAAGCCAACTTTTTTTCCTTTTTCCCCGTTATTCCCCCACTAAAGCCTTTCACACTATTCCCTAAATTAAACATCAAAATTCACACCCTTTCTCAAAAATCCACATTTCCACCTTTCCATTTGCCCCTACTCTTCTCCTTTATCCGCAAAAACCAACTTCTTGTAGTTAGTATCTCCTGCCCCTTTCTGAAACCCCCCCCCCCTTCATGTCCCTCTAACCCGAATAGCGTAACCCGCGTTTTTGTTTTTGCGTTCAACACACACGCCGTGGCTTGTCTCCCCAAAGACCTCCTTCCCCCTGCCTGCCCCCTTACCACTTAAAAACCTCTCTTTTTGTAACTCCCTCGTCCCCCCTGACCTCGACAATTTATCCATATAGTTGCCCCCCACCCCCCTTTCCATAACAGCCCCTTAAACCCGCCTCTAAATAATTTGAAAGGGGCCATATTTTAAAATTTTTATAGTTTGCCTCCCCCCACTAATATTTTAATTTTTCCCTTGGGCTAAACAAATCCCACCATTGTACGACATCTACCACCCCGGGCCCCTCAAAACTCCTTCCATGGGACAGAAAACCCCACTAACCCCCCTCATCACTCAATGCACTTACTTTTAATTTTCCCGTAACTCTGTTTTTTCCGCAAGCTCCTCCCCCCCAACCTCCACCAACACTGCTCATGATCCGCCCATGTACTTCAACATTTTAAAAGATTACTAAAACCCCGGGAAAGATCACTCTACTAACCTCGCTGCATCCCTCTGCTAACAAATGTATGCTTGTCTCCCAGGGACCCCCCTCGAATGCGTCCCTTAACCAAATATCCCCAAAAAATCTCGAGGGCCCCGCACATAACCCCGCCCCCTTTCGGTTCCACTCACCCCCCCTAATGACGCATTTCCCAATCCCTCCTACATTGCCACCCCCGGGAAAATGCAGGGAAAAAAAAAACACAAGGCCCTCACACACAAACCCCTCTTCCCCTTTTACGTTTTTCTCTGAGGCGCAATAGCTATAAAGGCCAACGTTTTCCCCCTCCCCAAAACCCTCTACGCGCAAACCCCCCCCTCCCCCCCCCTCACTTCTCCAAACAAATGGGGTTGCCTCCCCATTAAAATCCCCCCCCCTCCTTTCAAAGGGGGGATCGGGTTACCCCTCGAAAACCCCCCCATTCCAACACCTCCCCCCTTAAAAATTTGTCCGAAGGAAAAAAACATCCACTCAAAATTTATTCAGAAACATTCTAAACCATTCTCTCTTTACACTTTTACACAAACCATTAAAAGTTTCTGCTACCGGAGGCCTTTAAAGTTTCCCCCTGCCTCCTCCCATCTTCCGAGGCCCAGAACTGGGGCCCACTTGTCACCTGCACATTCTCTTCTCCCCCCCTTTTTTCGGTGCCTCCCGTCTGGCCACCCCATTCACCCTCTGCCCTTTTGCTTCCCCCGTCCCCCTGCGTGGCGTTAGGACATCATCTGAATCCCCAGCGCGGCTCTCTTTCTGTACAGGCGCAACCTCCTGGCGGTCTGGGGAGCTTTCCCTGACCTCAGCCCCCCACTGTACAAGTGGCAAAGACTCGGGACACCCCAGCAGTGTCTTTTCCCTGCCGAAAAGTTCTGTTGTTTGCACACGGCCCTTTAACTCGTCTTCTACACCTTCCCGGAGCGCCACCCCCCTCAGGCGGGGAAAGAAATTTAAAACCTCGGCAATTCCCCTCATTTCCCAAACCTCCCCCTGTACTTTTTGGCACCCGATCCCCTGGAAGTGTTCTGGGCAGGAAACGGTCAAGGGCCTCACCCTCTCCCCCAGCCTTATGCGCTCACCCCCTATCTCACTCCATAGACGACCACGCCCTCCTTCACGTCGTTGGTCATACCTGCTCCCCCTTGGGGTAGAAGTTGAGTCTCCGCCCCCGGGCCCGGGGTCGTTTCCCCTTCCCACACTCCCCCTAGTGTTTATATTCCCCACATAGTCGGGAGTACCCTTTTCCCCACATATGACCCATGACCCGTGTCCCGAATTCCTTTTGGGACCGTAAGACGGTATGGGGTGTGCAATGTAATTTTTGGTTAAAGTCCCTCCCCAGCCTGTTTTTTGGCACCCGTACCACTTACCCGTGGGCCAAAAGAACGTTCCCTATTTTCAAAAATTTTCTGATATCTGTCTCTCAGCCTCAAAGGGACATTACGCAGTTTAATCCCTGTTAAAGTATGGTACATCGATCATCCTAAGCACAGTGGTTTGCTCAAGACTTACGTCCTGAAACGGTTGACCAAAGATGTAAACCGTTGCTGGGAGAGCTTTTTACAAAAAAACAAGTGTCCGTTCAATGCTACTCCGTCAACTTCCCCATCCTAATGCCATAGTGTCTCTGATGATTTTAGGTAGAAAAACCCGGGGAAGTGGCGTTATTGTCCACTGAGAAGTTCAAAGCCGACGTGTTGATCCTGCGTCTGTAACTGAACGCCAGTTGACTAATGGTAGTTCTTGGGCTGACGGGCAGAGTCGCGCAAGCACCACCTCAAAATATGCAGTCAGGGGGAAATGAAGTGTGTTTGCGCAGGAGGTCTTCCGGCCCAAGAGCGTGCGCAATGTTTTAAAAAAGGGTTTTTTTGAGGGTGTGAGGCTCAGGTTAGGGGTGTAGAAGAGAGGGAACTACTTCCCGGAAAAAAGGTCTTAGACAGGGATGTGTAATGTCACCCTGGTTGTTTAAAATATTAATAGTTTGGGGTTGTAAAAGAAGTAAATGTTGGGGGTTCGGGGGAGGGGTGGGATTAAAAATTTTGGGGATTAAATACAAAATGGGAATTGAACAGTTACCTTTGTGGGTATACTGTGCTTTTGGGGATTCTAAAAAAAATTGCAAATGTTAGAGACGGTTTGGAGAGTTAAAAAATAGAAAGTTGAAAGTGAACATAAAAAGAGTAAGGTGATGAGGGGATCAAATGATTTTGGGAAAAAATAAATTGGATATCAAAATTTAGGGGGAGTAGGAAAAAGTGAATGTTTTTAGTTTTTGGGAGTTTTCGTGTCAGCAAATTGGGTTTATGAAGGGGAAGTTAAACACAGAAATGATGAAGTAAAAAAGGTGAGTGGGGCGTTGAGGTATGGGGAGACAAAAACGTTACTATGGAGGCAAAGAAGGGAATGAAAGAAAGTATGGTGTACCAACCTCTTATATGGGTGTGAAGCTTTGGGTTGCAAATGCGCGTGAGGAGGCGTTGGGGGGCGTGGGAGATATCCGCCCAAGGCAATGTGTGGTGTGAATATAAAGCAGAAAAATTCGGAGTGGGGAATTAGGAAAGGGTGGATTAAAAAAGTATTAGTCAGAGGGCTGAAAAGGGGGTTTTTGAGGGGGGTTTGGCATTTGAGAGAATGGATCAAGTAGAATAACTGGAGGCTTATAAATCTGTGGGGGAAGGAAGGTGGGGTAGGGCGTCCTCGAAAAGGTTGGGGGGGGGGGTAAAAGAGGTTTTTGTGGGCGAGGGGCTTGGACTTCCTGCAAAACATGTTGAGGTGTTAGAAGGAGTGAAAGAAGATGAAAAGGTATTTGGGAATGATGAGCTTTTGGAGTGTGAGCAGGATAATATTTAGTGAAGGGATTCGGGGAAACCGGTTATTTTTATATAGCCGGACCTGAGCCCTGGAAATGGGAAGTAAAATGCCTGCACTTTAAAGGAGGGGTTTGGGATTATTGGCAGTTTGGAGGGATATGTTGTGTATCTTCATACGTATATGCTTCTAAACTGTTGTATTTGGAGCACCTCTGCAAAAAACAGTGTGATGTGTGAGTGAGGTGAAAGTGTTGAATGATGAAAGTATTTTCTTTTTGGGGATTTTCTTACTTTTTTTGGGTCACCCTGCCTTGGTGGGAGATAGCCGACTTGTTGAATATATTTAAAAATTTTAAAATATATATAATTTATATTTTATATATATATATATATATATATTATATATATATATATTATATATATATATATATAATATATATATTATATAAAATATATAAAATATTATATATATATATATAATTATAATAATATATATATATATTATATATATATATATTAAATATAAATATATATATATTAAAATATATATATATATATTAGTCGTGCCGAATAAGTAAAACTGGTCAATTAGCAAGAACTCATTTAAAATTAAGTCCTCTCTAAAATTTTATCTTATACGTTTAAAACATATTTTTTACATTAATGTTAATGTAAAAATTTATAATTTTGCATCAAAAGAATCTTAGAAAACTTACCTAACCTTATTATAACAAGAGCAATTTATTTTAGCCTAACCCAACTAAATATATTTTAAATACGTTTACAATAATTTAGTACTGGAGTTTACCTGGATAGAGTTCCAGGGGTCAACGCCCCCGCGGCCCGGTCTGTGACCAGGCCTCCTGGTGGATCAGAGCCTGATCAACCAGGCTGTTGCTGCTGGCTGCACGAAAACCAACGTACGAGCCACAGCCCGGCTGATCCGGAACTGACTTTAGGTGCTTGTCCAGTGCCAGCTTGAAGACTGCCAGGGGTCTGTTGGTAATCCCCCTTATGTGTGCTGGGAGGCAGTTGAACAGTCTCGGGCCCCTGACACTTATTGTATGGTCTCTTAACGTGCTAGTGACACCCCTCCTTTTCATTGGGGGGATGGTGCATCGTCTGCCAAGTCTTTTGCTTTCGTAGTGAGTGATTTTCGTGTGCAAGTTCGGTACTAGTCCCTCTAGGATTTTCCAGGTGTATATAATCATGTATCTCTCCCTCCTGCGTTCCAGGGAATACAGGTTTAGGAACCTCAAGCGCTCCCAATAATTGAGGTGTTTTATCTCCGTTATGCGCACCGTGAAAGTTCTCTGTACATTTTCTAGGTCGGCAATTTCACCTGCCTTGAAAGGTGCTGTTAGTGTGCAGCAATATTCCAGCCTAGATAGAACAAGTGACCTGAAGAGTGTCATCATGGGATTGGCCTCCCTAGTTTTGGAAGGTTCTCATTATCCATCCTGTCATTTTTCTAGCAGATGCGATTGATACAATGTTATGGTCCTTGAAGGTGAGATCCTCTGACATGATCACTCCCAGGTCTTTGACGTTGGTGTTTTGCTCTATTTTGTGGCCAGAATTTGTTTTGTACTCTGATGAAGATTTAATTTCCTCATGTTTACCATATCTGAGTAATTGAAATTTCTCATCGTTGAACTTCATATTGTTTTTCTGCCCCACTGAAAGATTCGGTTGATGTCCGCCGGGAGCCTTGCAGTGTCTGCAATGGAAGACACTGTCATGCAGATTCGGGTGTCATCTGCAAAGGAAGACACGGTGCTGTGGCTGACATCCTTGTCTATGTCGGATATGAGGATGAGGAACAAGATGGGAGCGAGTACAGTGCCTTGTGGAACAGAGCTTTTCACCGTAGCTGCCTCGGACTTTACTCTGTTGACGACTACTCTCTGTGTTCTGTTAGTGAGGAAATTATAGATCCATCGACCGACTTTTCCTGTTATTCCTTTAGCACGCATTTTGTGCGCTATTACGCCATGGTCACACTTGTCGAAGGCTTTTGCAAAGTCTGTATATATTACATCTGCATTCTTTTTGTCTTCTAGTGCATTTAGGACCTTGTCGTAGTGATCCAATAGTTGAGACAGACAGGAGCGACCTGTTCTAAACCCATGTTGCCCTGGTTGTGTAACTGATGGGTTTCTAGATGGGTGGTGATCTTGCTTCTTAGGACCCTTTCAAAGATTTTTATGATATGGGATGTTAGTGCTATTGGTCTGTAGTTCTTTGCTGTTGCTTTACTGCCCCCTTTGTGGAGTGGGGCTATGTCTGTTGTTTTTAGTAACTGTGGGACGACCCCGTGTCCATGCTCCCTCTCCATAGGATGGAAAAGGCTCGTGATAGGGGCTTCTTGCAGTTCTTGATGAACACAGAGTTCCATGAGTCTGGCCCTGGGGCAGAGTGCATGGGCATGTCATTTATCGCCTGTTCGAAGTCATTTGGCGTCAGGATAACATCGGATAGGCTTGTGTTAATCAAATTTTGTGGCTCTCTCATAAAAAATTCATTTTGATCTTCGACTCTCAGTCTGGTTAGCGGCTTGCTAAAAACTGAGTCATATTGGGACTTGAGTAGCTCACTCATTTCCTTGCTGTCATCTGTGTAGGACCCATCTTGTTTAAGTAGGGGCCCAATACTGGACGTTGTTCTCGATTTGGATTTGGCATAGGAGAAGAAATACTTTGGGTTTCTTTCGATTTCATTTATGGCTTTTAGTTCTTCCCACGATTCCTGACTCCTAAAGGATTCTTTTAGCTTAAGTTCGATTCTTGCTATTTCTCTGACCAGTGTCTCCCTACGCATTTCAGATATATTGACCTCTTTTAGCCGCTCTGTTATTCTTTTCCGTCGCCTGTAGAGGGAGCGCCTGTCTCTTTCTGTTTTACATCTACTCCTCCTTTTTCTTAGAGGAATAAGCCTTGTGCATACATCGAGTGCCACCGAGTTAATCTGTTCTAGGCATAAGTTGGGGTCTGTGTTGCTAGTATATCTTCCTAGCTTATATCGGTTAGGACTTGGTTTTTCTTGGTCCCACTTTATGTTTTTGTTATTGAAGTTGAATTTGGTGAATGCTCCCTCGTGACTAATCTCATTATGTCGGTCTGGGGCTCCGCGCATACATGACTGAACCTCAATTATGTTGTGATCTGAGTATATTGTTTTTGATATGGTGACATTTCTTATCAGATCATCATTGTTAGTGAAGATGAGGTCTAGTGTATTCTCCAGTCTAGTAGGCTCTATTATTTGCTGGTTTAAATTGAATTTTGTGCAGAGATTTAAAAGCTCGCATGAGTGTGAGTTTTCATCAGAGCTGCCTCCTGGTGTTATTACTGCAACAATATTATTTGCTATATTCTCCATTTTAGGTGCCTTAAGTTAAAATCCCCCAGGAGCAAGATGTTGGGTGCAGGAGCTGGAAGATTTTCCAGACAGTGGTCAATTTTTACCAGCTGTTCCTGGAATTGCTGGGATGTTGCATCCAGAGGCTTGTAGACTACCACAATGACTAGGTTTTGGTTCTCGACCTTTACTGCTAAAACTTCCACTACATCATTTGAGGCATTTAGCAGTTCTGTTTCAAACAAGTGACTCTGCAATGTACAGGCCAACCCCCCCCCTTTTGCCTGTTCACTCTGTCACATCTGTATAGGTTGTAACCTGGGATCCATATTTCGTTGTCCAAGTGATCCTTTATGTGGGTCTCAGTGAAAGCCGCGAACATTGCCTTTGCCTCTGCAAGCAGTCCACGGATGAAAGGTATTTTGTTGTTTGTTGCTGGCTTTAGACCCTGTATATTTGCAAAGAAGAATGTTATCGGACTGGTGGTATTGTTGGTACTGGGGAGGGATTTTTTTCCGGGATTAGTATCTGTATCCGTTGGTTTGGAGTGGAAGCCATCGACTGTGGTTCCACTCCAGGAATGACTGGATTTGGTGTACGATTTCTGCCATTTCCTGCCAGTTTTTTTCCTTCCTGGCCACTAAAAAACCTCTCCCTCTTGAGTGGCGTGGCTACCCGGTTTTCCCATGGCCTGGATGTTTTGTATCTTTTTGCCCCCTTTAGATGGTTTTGCCTGGCAATTTAAGTTATAGCACAGTCTTTCCTGTATGAAGAGGTACACAGTTCAGGGTGAAAAAGCTTACAGGAAGGGAGTTTGCATTTTCCTGTTGTCATATGGGCTTGGCATTTTCTGGGTGGTCATAGTTGCATGTCCCATCTGTTTTTCCAGATTTCCCTGCCAGCAGATCCCGAGTGCATAGTATGTGCACAGGCTGGTTTCCGTTTGCCTTGGGTTTCTGTGACTGTATTCCCTGTTGGTGCATGTTTCCCCTGTCTTATTCTATCCTCCCTAGCACCAACAATGGGCCCCCACCAGTTGTTTTTGGTAATATATCCTCACTATTGCTAGTGGAGTCCTCTTGTTTGCTATTCCTGCGGTATTTCTAGTTTGCAATATTGGTTTATCTTATTTTGACTCACTTTTTTCCCTACTATGGCTCCTGTCCCTATGAGGTCATTTTTTATGTATTCCTTCCTGCGTAAAATTTCCCCGACTACCTGGACAAAATCTCCAGTTCACCATTACTGTCTCCCAGGACAGATCTCAAGCTTCCCCATTACTGTCTCCCAGGACAGCATTCCGCTTCACCATTACTGTCCCCCAGGACAGCACCTCCAGCTTCACCATTACTGTCTCCCAGGACGCACTATCAGCCCCCATTTACTGACTACCAGGACATCATCCCCAGCCTTACAGTTTCTGACTACATGGCCAGTATCAAGGGCATTTACCATTCAGCCCAGACTTTTTATGTTCCCATTGTTGTAAAAAGCTTCCAGGTTTCTATGAAAGCAGCTTTGATGTTGACCTCTTTTTAATCCCTTGTGATTTTAGTCCACAGATTTATCTCATTTTGGCATACCCAAAAACACTTCTCTGTTTTAATACTGCTTGTAGCTAGTTCTTGGATTCTGCACAAGGGGCGTGACACCAATTTCCAAAAAAATGACAATTTATGCATGTGGAGGCCGTTTGTTTGACTGACCACAGGGCTACACACAGCTTCATAATGATTTGAATGGTTGATTTACTGCAAATTTTACTAGCAAACCCTTTTTAATATTCTAATAACCTGTAGGTAGTGCACAACGAAACGTTTGAAACCAGTCAGGGTTCGGACCAGTTTAAGGGTTCGGACCAGTCAAGGGTTCGGACAGTCAAGGGTTCGGAAAGGTCTATTGTCTGATCAGTGGGTCACTTATTTAACCATACTGGTCGGTGATTTGAGTAACACTGAAGGATCTACTGGAAATTATCTACCCGAGTAATATGTGATTTGATTTATACAAAAGTATAACTTGCATGTTGAAGAGCCGGTGACTTGGGTGGCACTCCTACAATGACGAACGGTCGACCTCCCCCTTTTTTATCAATCGCTGTATCTAGCTTCTCTATTTTTTTTTTTTCCCTCTCCACCACAATAAATGCTATATTATCACTATAGTTGACTGGTGCAAATTTTGGAGGAAGGACGCTTTTTCTGTTAGTAATAATTGCTTCTCGTTGGTATTATTGCGACGCTGGTAATACAGGTTATATGAATTCACAGTATACGTCTGGTATTTCAAGAAAAAGAAAACTAATGAAGTCACTCCACTCCACTAAGTACCATTTAATACGGTTAGTTGCTACTACAACACTGTATTCTGCTATTCACTGGTATCACTAGATTATATGCGAGTACACTAGCAAGCCAGGAAGATTATTAAAAACAGCTGACCTGTGGTAAGTTTCTGGCGACTTCTGGCACCTGCCTCTATAGGCTTATCACTTCATTTACAAATTCACCTGTTTTCAAATGACACTTTAGCCTTTATCATCAATATACTAGGGAGCCACTGTAGTATACACTATACACTATGTATACTCAATGTTTTCAGGGAGACTTTCTTTCCTCTGACACAAAGTTCAATTATTATTTTTTTTCACACGGGACACAGGCCTATGATTCCCCTCTGGCAGTAAACTCTGCTAGGTAGTACACACTAATTCTCCTTTTTTGACTCAGTATATAATGTTTTCCGCCCAAGATTGGTTCCAGGCGCTAGAGGGATGTATCGTATAGGATTGATGACACAAATTAAAGTTCTAGCACGTAAGAGCGACCGTGAAAACACCAGAAAGCCCGGAGCACAACGAGGCTGACACTGTCACGCTACCCACACAACGAAATATATTCTTTTCGTTAGGCTCAGAATGATTATGACGAAATTATTGCATACACAAATTTTCACTTGTCCTATATGGCAAGATGAGCGTTGCTATTTAAGCCAAGATAGCAAGTTCTGCCTATTCGGCACGACATATATATAAAATATATTAAAAGATGGGGTGGTAGGGGAAGTGGAATATTCAAACGGTTTCAGGAAGAAATCCAGATATTCTTCTTTGAAGCCTTTTTATCCACTTCTCCGAGGCTATGGGTCCCACAATTTACACCAGAGGTGGACCCATCCTATATATATATATATATATATATATATATATATATATATATATATATATATATATATATTATATATATCTATATATATATTATATATATTATATATATATATATTATATATATATATATATATATTTATATATATATTATATATATATATATATTTGTACTGGCCCGCCATTGTGAGCGAGAACCACATGATGCCTTAACCCACTGGACAACCCAATCCTACAAGAACCAAGCAGCACCTAGCCAAGCTAGGTGTGTTATTCTTGGTCCGAGGATATACAGAGGCGTAGGAGCTTTCAAGCTAATTTCATTCGCATCCCTGTTTGTTGTACTAGCCTACGAACAGCACTTATATATATTATTGTAACCACGAACGAGTGGTAAGCGAGAACCACATGACGCTTTAAACCACAAGACCACCCAACCCTAAAGAATGGCACAGCCAGCACACAGCTAGCTGTTGGGCCGCCATCCGAGGGCATACAGAGGTGTGGGAGCTTATAAGCTAATTTCATTATCATCCCTGTTTGGTGTACTAGCCTCACGAGCAGTATTTATATATTATTGTAACCACGAACAAGTGGTATTGATCAATAACAACACTGCGCTAGCCAAGGATTCGAACCCATGTTGTGCTGGCCTGCCTCATGGTAAGCGAGAACCACGTGATGATACATTGTTGATATAAAGATGTCACATACAGTACATGAGGTGTGAGAGATACATGTTTAGTACATATTGTTACGTGTTTGTCACTCATTATAATGCGAAAATCTCATCCAGCTCCTCTGACCTGGGGCGTGTGCCCAAAATACAGCAGGCATTACCCCTCTGAACAGCCGCACTGAGTTGCTGGAACAGAAAACTAGCTGCCCTGGGATCCCTAATTACCCTGATGGGTCTTTTGCCTTGCTCCTTAAGGAACTTAGATGCACACTTTCCCCATGAGCCAAGGGTCACCGAGCCTATGGGAACAAACATATAATGATGGGCAAGTTCTCCATATTTTCTAGACTTTTGGGATTCCCTGAAGCTGGTGGCTGCCCCCTCCTTCTTCCCTGATGTGTTGGAGATAAGTATCAGGCAAGGTAGATGCACATGTGTAGTCCACACCACCTGCCTACCGTCTGTCCAGGCTTGAAGTGTGATACCATCTGGATGCTTCTGGCTGCCTTCAGATCTGCATAGTTGGGGTGGCTCCCTTACTGCTGGGCATCCGGCTGTTGTGAGGCTCCTCTTGATAATGTTATTAACCCCCTCATGTCCTGCAACCTTTCCCTCGGATTTACGCCATACAAGACCATGGTACCCGAATCAGTCTGCTGCTTCACTGCCACAAATACACCTGTGTTCGGCGAGAATGGAGGTGGCAAGTCGAAGGGCAACACAGATGCGGATGGTCTGCGGGTCGAGGCGTGTGCCAAGGCTGGAGCTGGGAACAGCCAACAGAGAGTCCCCTGCATGATGAGCTCTCACTGCCAGGAGGCAGACTCTATCCTCCCCCGACAAACTCTGAAGAATTTCTGAGGCTGTTTTCCACTACTGGGCCATCCCAGTGCGACTGTTTGTAGTTGTTGGGAGGAGTAGGTCTGGTTTCAGAGCCTGTTAGATTATCTCAGATCATGGCTCCGTCAATGAACTTCTGGTCCTGGATTCCAATCTTGTTCAGGGAGAATTGCTGCTGTAAGCCCTCTGGATTCAATGCATATATATATATATATATTATATATATATATATATATATATATATATATTATATATATATATTATGTCGTGCCGAATAGGCAGATCAGATCAGATCGGACTCACAGGTAAGGACCCACGATTGGCGAGGGGCAAGTGGGGACAGTGCGAAGAATAGACGGTGAGAGGAATGTCTTGAGTCGAAGAGAGAAGAGTCAGGACTAGACCCAACTGCTAAACCACAATAACGATAACAAAAGACGATGTAGATACAACAGGAGCTCTGCAGGCTCTGACTGCAACTTGCTGGACGAAAAATTGCTGCATCTTGATATTGATTGGCGGCTGGCAGGAGCTGGAGGAGTGGTCAAGGGTGGCAAGCTTCTTGATTGGTCAGGTGTCGTTAATATGTGAGTCTGGAGTTACTTCGTTTCTTTAGTGAAGGAGGCATTCCTTATGTTGTGCATTTGTTGGAAGGAAACGATAAGTAGTCTTGTAATCTTAGGTCGAAATGCTGGGTTGGCTTGTACTTGGTCCAATGTCATCTGGAGTGTAGTGAAGGAGCAGTGGGATCCTTTACGATTTGTAAACTTGACTGTTCTGTCGATTAATTTCTCGTACAAAGTGTCGACAGTCATGGTAGGTTCTTGGTCAGGAGTCGTATAAAAAGTTATATCTTTCCAGTGCAGGTATTGATCTCGATGTTGGTCTTCTGTATTAATACGTCGAGAGATAGCTGGAGAGGTTTTTGTTGGTGGTTGCAGCATTGAAGGTGCTTTCAATGTTGGTGTCTCCGCTAGAGAGTGTGTAGAAGACTGTGGGAGAATCGTGGCTTCTGATTGGTCCATATGAGTAGTGGTGGGTGGAGGTGAAGGAGGTACGCCGCCACGACGAGCCAATCGACGAGCAGGAGGCGATCGACGAATACGACGAATAGAAGGCCTTGTTGGAGTGACGTCACTAGGTGTTGGTGGTGTTGGAGCTGCTGATGCAGAAGTGTTGATTAGGTCCTTGGTGAATTTTAGTATTTCTTCCGAAGGTGGAGATGCTGGGAATATAAATGATGGCATATTATTTAGTGCAAATAACTCGTTGATGGTCGAGTTAAATGATCCAGGTACAGCCATGTTCTGCATGTGGGCGTATAGTAGACAGTAGTGGATCTTGGTGACGTCAACAACATAGACTTGGTTGATATATTAAGCTCCTTGACTGACTTAAATGATTTTAACATGGTTAGTTTTGATGTTACTTCCTTGTTTACGAAAGTTCCTGTTGATGATTTATTAAGTTTCTTATCTGAAGAACTCGTTAACTATGATTTACCATTGCCAGTTCCTACTATCATTAAACTTATTAAACTTTGCATTGTTGATGCAAAATTTGTATTTAATGATAAATTTTACACTCAGAAGTTTGGTATGGCAATGGGAAATCCTCTTTCACCTGTTCTTAGTAACCTATACATGGATTTTTTTGAAACAAGGTTACTTAACACAATCTTCCCTAATAGAGCTAAATGATTCAGATATGTTGATGATATTTTGTGTCTTATGCCCAAAAACGTAGATATACACCATTTCCTTGGAAAATTAAATAGCTTAGCCCATTCTATAAACTTTACTGTTGAGTTTGAAGAAAATAACTCATTGCCTTTTCTAGATGTTTTAATTATTAAGGGTAATAATGAATTCAAATTTAAATTTACAGAAACCTACAAATAACTGTTCCTATGTCCACTATTATTCCTCGCATCAAGATAGAGTCAAACTGTCTGTTTTCTCATCAATGTTTCTGAGAGCTTTACGAATTTGTAGTCCTGAGTTCATAGATGAGGAAATATCCAAAATTTATGAAATAGGTAATGATTTAAAATACCCAAGAAATGTAATTGATAAATCTTTTAAAGTTGCTAGAAATACTTTTTACAATCCAAAAAGGGACAACCAGCCTTATTCAACTAAAAATATGTTGGTTCTCCCTTACCATGAAAACTTGGTTGATATGCCTTCTCTTCTTAAGACTTTTAATATTAAAGTTGTATTCAAAAATCTTGATACAGTAAAAAAAAACTTTTGATAAAGAATTTCCCCCAAAATGCTGATGGATGTGTCTATAAGATTCCTTGTAAAATTTGCGATAAAGTTTATTACGGTCAAACTGGTAAAAATCTCGAACTAAGATTAAAAAAACATAAATATAGCATTAGAACTGGACAAGATTCCAATGCTCTATTTATTCATGTAAGAGATTTTAACCATCCAATTGATTTTCAAAAAGTTGAGAAAGTAGTATCAAGCAAGTCCATGGTCGACAGGAATATAATTGAATCTTGTTTCATAAAAAGCAGTTTTGACAATAATATGAATATTTCTCTTTGGTTTATATAAATTAGATCCATTTTATAATTAATAGAATTTGGGAAGAACTTAATAATACACTGGACAAAATTTTTAAATTTTCTTGGGTAGAATAGTTTGTGGGGTGAGTTGTGCAAAGGACCTATCCAAGTTGGGTCGGCGCGCGTCAGGTGTTTAACCGTTGTGGGATCTGATAGTGAGGTGCTGGCTGACCCCTTATATAGCTTCTTGTATGCTTTACTTTCATAGTTCCTTGATAATGTGAGTAGTCACGAAAGCGCTTGGAATTTCTCTATTTTTTCAGAGTGGTTGTTTTGCATATTATATTTATATATATATATATATATATATATTATATATATATATATATATATATATATATATATATAATATATATATATACATACATACATAAAACTTTGTGAATATTATGTTGGAATACTTAAACAAGATGGGTCCTACACAGATGACAGCAAGGAAATGAGTGAGCTACTCAAGTCCCAATATGACTCAGTTTTTAGCAAGCCGCTAACCAGACTGAGAGTCGAAGCCCAAAATAAATTTTTTTATGGGGAGAGCCAAAAAAATTTGACTAACACAGCCTATCCGATGTTATCCTGCGCCAAATGATTCGAACAGGCGATAAATGACTTTGCCCATGCACTCTGCCCCAGGGCCAGACTCATGGAACTCTGTGTTCATCAAGAACTGCAAGAGCCCCTATCACGAGCCTTTTCCATCCTATGGAGAGGGAGCATGGACACGGGGGTCGTCCCTCAGTTACTAAAAAAAACGGGACTTTGCCCCACTCCAAAAAGGGGGCAGTAAAGCAACAGCAAAGAACTACAGACCAATAGCACTAACATCCCATATCAAAAAAATCTTTGAAAGGGTCCTAAGAAGCAAGATCACCACCCATCTAGAAACCCATCAGTTACACAACCCAGGGCAACATGGGTTTAGAACAGGTCGCCCCTGTCTGTTCAACTATGGTCACTAGGGACAAGGTCCTAAATGCACTAGAAGAAAAAAAGAATGGCAGATGAAATTTATATACAGACTTTGCAAAAGCCTTCGAAAAGTGTGACCATGGGTAATAGCGCACAAAATGCGCGCTAAGGAATAACAGGAAAAGTCGGTTCGATGGATCTATAATTTCCTCACTAACAGAACACAGAGAGTAGTCGTCAACAGAAAAAAAGTCGAGGCAGCTACGGTGAAAAGCTCTGTCCCACAAGGCACAGTACTAGCTCCCATCTTGTTCCTCATCCTCATATCCGACATAGAAAAGGATGTCAGCCACAGCACCGTGTTTTCCCTTTTGGGCAGATGACACCCGAATCTGCATGACAGTGTCTTCCATTGCAGACACGGGCAAGGCTCCAGGCGGACATCAACCAATCTTTCAGTGGGCTGCAGAAAACAATATGAAGTTCAACGATGAGAAATTTAAATTTACTCAAAATTTTGGTTAAATGAGGAAATTAAATCTTCATCAGAGTACAAAACAAATTTTGGCCCCCAAAATAGAGCGAAACACCAACGTCAAAGACTAGGAGTGATTTTTGTCGGAGGATCTCACCTTCAAGGACCATAAATTGTATCAATCGCATTGCTAGAAAAATGACAGGATGGATAATGAGAACCCTTTAAAACTAGGGAGGGGAAAGCCCATGATGGGCACTCTTTAGGTCACTTGTTCTATCTAGGCTGGATATTGCTGCACTTAACAGCACCTTTCAAGGCAGGTGAAATTGCCGACCTAGAAAATGTTCAGAGAACTTTCACGGCGCGCTTAACGGAGATAAAACACCTCAATTACTGGGAGCGCTTGAGGTTTCTAAACCTGTATTCCTGGAACGCAGGAGGGAGAGATAACTGATTATATCCCTGGAAAATCCTAGAGGGGGCTAGTACCAAAAATTGCACCGAAAATCACTCACTACGAAAGCAAAAGACTTGGCAGACGATGCACCATCCCCCCAATGAAAGCAGGGGTGTCACTAGCACGTTAAGGACCTTTCAATAAGTGTCAGGGGCCCGAGACTGTTCAACTGCCTCCAGCCACATAAGGGGGATTACCCAAAAGACCCTGGAGTCTTCAGCTGGCACTGGACAAGCACCTAAAGTCAGTTCCTGATCAGCCGGGCTGTGGCTCGTACGTTGGTTTGCGTGCAGCCAGCAGCAACAGCCTGGTTGATCAGGCGCTGATCCACCAGGAGGCCTGGTCACAGACCGGGCCGCGGGGGCGTTGACCCCCGAAACTCTCTCCAGGTAAACTCCAGGTAAACTCCAGGAGAAGTTGATAAGTAACAAAAATTTGCAGAGTTTCAGAATAAAGGTACGTTACTGTTGCACATGTGTTCTAATTATTATTTATAGCCGAGATTGTCCTAGAGACTAAACCTCTTTACCACTCCGCTTCTTCAATAGTCTAGACTCTCTATGAACGTAATATTTAACAGGGGTGTCTGCGCTCTGGTGTACTTCGGACTATCCTTCAACACCAGCAGTCTGGGTGGCAATGTGTTTGTGGATTACATCTCCACAATGCTGGTCGAGATTCCATCGTACATCTTCATCTATCTTCTTCTTGACAAGTAAGATTTTCATTGATTGGTGAGGAAGGGAACAATGACATGTGACTAACCAGACCAAAAAGCATTTTAAGAAATGTCAAAAATATAAACTCTTATTTCTGAAAATATTATGAGGGTGATTATAACTCTTCAAACTTCAGAAACCATTTTTTAAGTGTTTTCATAATCTTAATTTATTATGTACTTAAAAACACATATTAGATATTCGCAGTTCAGCAAGATGTTAGAAAACGTCATTTATATAAACGATAACTGATAATTTTTAAAGGTCAAATGATTTGTACTTGTGTTTTAAAGGTTGAACCCACATGTTGTTATAATATAAAACTTTCACAACACTTAAACTCAGGTTTAGAATAAATTCGTTAAGCTCTTGCGAAACTCACTTTATAATACATACATAAAATAAACTATTTGAGTGTTACAGAACTAAATACTTAAATCATCCATTGATAAGTGACGTCTCTAACAGCTGAACCCTTTGAAAGGTAAAATAATAATAATAATAATATTAATAATAATAATAATTAATATAATAATAATAATAAATAATAATAAATATAATAATAATAATAATAATAATAATAATAATAATAATAATAATAATATTATTATTATTATTATTATTATTATTATTATTATTATTACTACTACTTATTATTAATATTTTATATTATTATTTTTGCTATCCTTATAATCAAAAGATTCATTAAAAGTATCGACATCATGCTTAACCCTTCTAGGGTAGGGTAGGTGCCTGAGCCCGAGCCTTTAGCTCATAAGACTGTCATTCCCATTTGCCCCCTTGGGGCGGGGATGGCAGACCAGAAAGTCTTAGCTTGTGGCTAGGCCTGGGGACAGTTGGTCCCAAAGATGAGGAGGTACTTGTGCCTCCTCCCATGGGAGACTTAGGTCTCAGACACTGCCTAAACAGGGAGCCAAGGCCGGGCCACCACTTGGAAAAGGCCCGGGCCGGGAGAATACCGGCGAATCTTTAATAATAATAATAATCATTAAAAGTTTAGAATATGAAGATATTAAAGATGTATATGTGACCTGAAGCATAGGAAGAAAATAATTTATTATCCAAATGTTTTGGACCATACTATCAGTAACCCTGGGAGAGTTGTGTGGGTTGTTACTCTTGTACCACACAATGTGTGTGAGTTGTGTGGGTTGTTACTGTTATACCACACAATGTGTGTGAGTTGTGTGGGTTGTTACTGTTATACCACACAATGTGTGTGAGTTGTGTGGGTTGTTACTATTATACCACACAATGTGTGTGAGTTGTGTGGGTTGTTACTGTTATACCACACAATGTGTGTGAGTTGTGTGGGTTGTTACTGTTATACCACACAATGTGTGTGAGTTGTGTGGGTTGTTACTATTATACCACACAATGTGTGTGAGTTGTGTGGGTTGTTACCTTTATACGACTCAGTGTGTGAGAGTCTTGCTGGTTGTCACAGTTATACCAGAGAGTGTGTGAAAGTCTCTCCCTCCAATCTGATATCCAATCTTTCATCACCTAATCTTTTTGTTATCTTCATAACCTTACTCTTTCCTGTATTCACTTTTAATTTTCTTCTTTTACATACCCTACCAAATTCATCCACCAACCTCTGCAACTTCTCTTCAGAATCTCCCAAGAGCACAGTATCATCAGCAAAGAGCAACTGTGACAACTCCCACTTTATGTGTGATTCTTTATCTTTTAACTCCACGCCTCTTGTCAAGACCCTCGCATTTACTTCTCTTATAACCCCATCTATAAATATATTGAACAAACACGGTGACATCACACATCCTTGTCTAAGGCCTACTTTAACTGGGAAATAATCTTCCTCTTTCCTATATACTCCAACTTGAGCCTCACTATCCTCGTAAAAACTCTTCACTGCTTTCAGTAACCTACCTCCTATACCATACACCTGCAACATCTGCCACATTGCCCCCCTATCCACCCTGTTATATGCCTTTTCCAAATCCATAAATGCCACAAAAACCTCTTTAACCTTATCTAAATACTGTTCACTTATATGTTTCACTGTAAACATCTGGTCCACACACCCCATACCTTTCCTAAAGGCTCCTTGTTTATCTGCTATCCTATTCTCCGTCTTACTCTTAATTCTTTCAATAATAACTACTATACACTTTACCAGGTATACTCAACAGACTTATTCCCCTATAATTTTTGCACTCTCTTTTGTCCCCTTTGCCTTTATACAAAGGAACTATGCATGCTCTCTGTCAATCCCTAGGTACCTTACCCTCTTCCATACATTTATTAAATAATAGCACCAACCACTCCAAAACTATATCCCCACCTGCTTTTAACATTTCTATCTTTATCCCATCAATCCCAGCTGCCTTACCCCCTTTCATTTTACCTACTGCCTCACGAACTTCCCCCACACTCACAACTGTCTCTTCCTCATTAATCCTCCTTGCCCTATACACGAAATCACAGCTTCCCTATCTTCATCAACTTCTAACAATTCCTCAAAATATTCCCTCCATCTTCCAATATCTCTAACTCTCCATTTAATAAACTCTCTTCTCCTATTTTTAACTGACAAATCCATTTGTTCTCTAGGCTTCCTTAACTTGTTAATCTCACTCCAAAACTTTTTCTTATTTTCAACAAAATTTTTGATAACATCTCGCCCACTCTCTTTTTACATTGCTTCACCACTCTCTTAACCTCTCTCTTTTTCTCCATATACTCTTCCCTCCTTGCATCACTTCCGCTTTGTAAAAAGTTCTCATACGCAAACTTTTTCTCCCTTACTGCTCTCTATACATCATCATTCCACCAATCGCTCCTCTTCCCTCCCGCACCCACTTTCCTGTAACCAAAAACTTCTGCTGAACACTCTAGCACTACATTTTTAAACCTATCCCATACATCTTCGACCCCATTGCCTATGCTCTCATTAGCCCATCTATCCTCCAATAGTTGTTTATATCTTACCATAACTGCCTCCTCTTTTAGTTTATAAACCTTCATCTCTCTCTTACCTGATGCTTCTATTCTCCTTGTATCCCATCTACCTTTTACTCACAGTGTAGCTACAACTAAAAAGTGATGATATATCTGAGTCGTATAGGTTGTTAATGTTACAACACTCAGTGTGTGAGAGTCGTATTGGTTGTTACTGACTGTTATACAACACAGTGTGTGAGGGTCGTGTATGTTGTAACTGTTATACATGCAGTGTGTGAGTGTCGTGTAGGCTGTTAATGTTATACCACACAGTGTGTAAGATTCGTGTACGTTGTTTCTATTATACAACACAGTGTGTGAGAGCCTTGTAGGTTGATACTGTTATGCCACACAGTATGTGAGAGTCGTGTTGGTTGTTAATTTTATACCACATAGTGTGAGACCCGCGTAGGTTGTTACTGTCATACCACACAGTGTGCGAGAGTCGTGTAGGCTGTTACTGTTATACCACCCAGTGTGTAAGAGGCGTGTAGGTAGTTACTGTCATACCACACAGTGTGCGAGAGTCGTGTAGGCTGTTACTGTTATACCGCCCAGTGTGTAAGAGGCGTGTAGGTTGTTACTGTTATACGAGACAGTGTGTGAGAGTCCTGTAAGTTGTTACTGTTATACCAGTGTGTGAGAGTCGTATAGGCTGTTACTTTTGTACCACACAGTGTGTGAGAGTCGTATAGGTTGTTACTGTTATACCAAGCAGTGTGCAAGAGTCGTGTAGGTTGCTATTGTTATACCAAGCAGTGTGCAAGAGTCGTCCTGGTTGTTGCTGTTATATGACTCACGAAATCGTAATGACACGATGTTTGAGAGTCGTGTTGATTGTTACTGTTATACCACACAGTGTGTGAGAGACGTGCCTAACGCGACAGTCTGGAGTTTTGAGACTATGACCGCGGGCTCAAATCCCGCCCGTGGTATGGTTTGTTGTTGTTATGCCACTCAGTGTGTGTGAGTTGTTTAGGTTGTTACTGTTATACCACACAGTGTGTGAGAGTCGTGTAGGTTGTTACTGTTATACCACACATTGTGTGAAAGTAGTGTAGATTGTTACTGTTATACAACACAGTGTGTGAGAGTCGTGTAGGTTGTTACTGTTATACAACACAGTGTGTGAGAGTCGTGTAGGTTGTTACTGTTATACAACACAGTGTGTGAGAGTCGTGTAGGTTGTTACTGTTATACAACACAGTGTGTGAGAGTCGTGTAGGTTGTTACTGTTATACCACACAGTGTGTGAGAGTCGTGTAGGTTGTTACTGTTATACAACACAGTGTGTGAGAGTCGTGTAGGTTGTTACTGTTATACCACACAGTGTGTGAGAGTCGTGTAGGTTGTTACTGTTATACCACACAGTGTGTGAGTCGTGTAGGTTGTTACTGTTATACCACACAGTGTGTGAGAGTCGTGTAGGTTGTTACTGTTATACCACACAGTGTGTGAGAGTCGTGTAGGTTGTTACTGTTATACAACACAGTGTGTGAGAGTCGTGTAGGTTGTTACTGTTATACCACACATAGTGAGTGTGACTTGTGTAGGTTGTTCCTATTACACACACACAGTGTTTGGAGTCGAGTTGGTTGCTACTGTTACACCACACAGTGTGCGAGAGTCGGATAGGTTTTTACTGTTATATTACGCAGTGTGTAAGAGTCGTGCCGGTTGCTACTGTTATACAACATAGTGTGTGAGGGACGTGTTGGTTATTACTGTTATACGACACATTGTGGGAGAGTCATGTAGGTTGTTATTGTTATATCACACAGTGTGTGAGAGGCGTGTAGGTTGTTATTGTTATATCACACTGTGTGAGACGTGTAGTTACTGTTATACCACAAAGTGTGTGTGAGTTGTGTAGGTTGTTGTTCTTATACCACACAGTGCGTGAGAGAAGTGTAGGTTGTTACTCTTTTACCACACTGTGTGTGAGAGACGTGTTGTTCGTTACTGCTATACCACACAGTGTGTAAGAGTTGTATAGGTTGTTACTCTTATACCACACAGTGTGTGAGAGCCGTCTAGGTTATTACTGTTATACCAAACAGTGTGTGTGAGTTGAGTCGTTTATTCCTGTTACACCACACATTGTGTGTGAGTTGTATAGGTTGGTACTATTATACCACAAGGGTGTGTGTGAGTTGGGGGTGGGTTTTTACTGTTATACCACCGTTGTGAGTTGTGGGGTTGTTACCTTTAACGACTCGTGTGTGGAGTCTTGTGGTTGTCACTGTTTTACAGAGAATGTTGAAAGTCTCTCCCCCCAATCTGATATCCAATTTTATCACCAAATCATTTTGTTACCCTCATAACTTATCTTTCCTGTATTCATTTTTAAATTTTTTTTTACTTTCCCCTTTCCAAATTCTCCCCCAAACCTCTGAAACTTCTTTTCAGAATCTCCAAGGCACAGTATCATCAGCAAAGAGCAACTGGGGACAATCCCCCCTTTGTGTGATTCTTTTTTTTTTAATCCAGCCTCTTGCCAAGCCCCTCGCATTTACTTCTCTTAACCCCCATCTTTAAAATATATCGAGCAAACACG
The DNA here is from genome assembly GCF_026875155.1 of Cherax quadricarinatus. Classification (NCBI taxonomy): domain Eukaryota; kingdom Metazoa; phylum Arthropoda; class Malacostraca; order Decapoda; family Parastacidae; genus Cherax; species Cherax quadricarinatus. The sequence continues at coordinate 34,123,251 of NC_069451.1, read as the reverse complement.
GTGACATCACACTCTTGTCTAAGGCCTAATTTAAGGGGAAAAATAATTCCCTTTTCCTAAAACCCCAAAACTTGAGCCTCACTACCTCGTAAAAACTTTCATGCTTTCAGTAACTACCCCCTATAATACACTGAACATTCCCAAAATTCCCCCCCTATCCACCTGTTATATGCCTTTTCCAAATCCATAAATGCCAAAAAAAATCTTTAATTATCTAAATACTGTTCACTTAATGTTTCATGAAAACCCCTGATACCCCCCCCTACCTTTCCCTAAGCCTCCTTGTTATCTGCTTCCTTTTCTCCGCTTAATTTAATTCTTTCAATAAAAAACTTCCATACACTTTCGGGTATCTAAACAGACTTATTCCCCTATAATTTTTGCACTCCTTTTGTCCCCTTTCCCTTTTTATACAAAGGATTTTGCATTCTCTCTGTCAATCCCTAGGTACCTTTCCTTTTCCCATACTTTATTAAATAATAGCACCAACCACTCCAAAATTATCCCCCTGCTTTTAACATTTCTATTTTATCCCTCAATCCCGTTTTTTACCCCCTTTCATTTTACCTACGCCTACAAACTTTCCCCACACTCACAAGGTTCCTCTTTAATCCCCCTTGCCATACACGAAATCACAGCCCCCTTTTTTATCAACTTAACTTACTAAAAAATATTCCTCCATCTTCCCAAAAATCTCTAACTTTCCTTTAAAAACTCCCCTCCCCTGTTTTTAATGACAAATCCTTTGTTCTTTGGTTCCTTTAATTTTTAATCTCACCCCAATTTTTTCATATTTTCAACAAAATTTGTTAAAAAAATTCACCCACTCTTTTTTTTCCTTTTGCTTCCCCACTCTCTTAACCTCTCTTTTTCTCATATCCCTTTCCCCCCTTGCATCACTTCTACTTTTAAAAAAATTCTCAATGAAACTTTTTTCCCTTTGCCTCTAAATCACATTCACCAACGTCCTCTTCCCCCCGCACCCATTTTCCCTGTAACCAAAAAATTTGTGAAAAACTTAACATGCATTTTTTAAACCTTCCCATACATCTTCGACCCCATTGCCCATGCCTCATTGCCATTTTCCCCCAATAGTTGTTTTTTTACCATAACTGCCTCCCCTTTTTTGTTTTTTAAACCTTTCATCTTCTCTTTCCTGAGTTCTTTCCCCTTGTATCCCCTTACCCTTTTCTCTAGTGTAGCTACAAAAAAAAAAGTGATGATATTTTGAGTCTAAGGTTGTTTGTTACACCACTCAGTGTGTTGATCGTATTTGGTTTTTACTGATGTTATACAAACGTGTGTGGGGTCGTGTATGTTGTAATGTTTACCTGCGTGTGTGAGTGTGGTGTGGTGTTAATGTTATACCAAACAGTGTGTAAGATTTGTACGTTGTTTCTGTTTATAAACCCAGTGTGTGAGGCTTGTAGGTTGTACTGTTATGCCACAAGTTGTGAGAGTCGGCTGGTTGTTAATTTTTACCCATTAGGTGAACCCGCGTAGGGTTTTTACTGTCATACCACACAGTGTGCGAGAGTCGGAAGGGTTAGGTTTTACCACCCGGTGTAAGAGGCGTGTAGGTTGTACTTCATATCACACAGTGTGCAGAGTCGTGAAGGCTTTAGTGTTATACCACCGAGTGTGTGGAGGCGTGCGGTTTTTACTGTATACAAAAATTGTGTGAGGTCCTGTAGGTTGTTACTTACCCAAACTGTATAGGCAGTTATTTTGTACCAAAGTGTGTGAGAGTGTATAGGTTGATACTGTTTACCAGCTGTGTTGAGAGTCGTCCCGGTTGTTGTGTTATATGGCTCACGAAACGTAAGACACGTGTTTTTAGGTCCCGTAGGTTTTTATGTTATACCCCACGTGTGTGAAGGAAAGTGGTTTAAAGCGAAGTTGGAGTTTTTGAGCTCCTGACCCCGGGTTCAAAACCCGCCCGAGGTATGTTTGTTGGGTGTTATACCCCTCGTGTGTATGAGTTGTTTGGGGTTTTTTCCCCTTTTCCACACAGTGTGTGAGAGTGTGTAGGTTGTTATTTATATCACACAGTGTGTGAGAGTCGTTGTAAGTTGTTACGTTTTACACAGTGTGTGAAAAATGTGTACGTTTGTTCTGTTTACCACCAGTGTGTGGAGTCGTGTAGGTTTGGTACTGTTTACCACACAGTGTGTGAGTGTGTGTAGGTTGGTTTTTTTTACCAAAAAGTGTGTGAGAGTGTGTAGGTTGTTACTGTTATACCACCAGTGCGTGAGAATGGTAGGTTGGTACTGTTTACCACACAGGTGTGTGGTCGAGTAGGTTGTTACTGTTATACCCCACAGTGTGTGAGAGCCCGGAGGTTTTAAAAAGTTTACCCACAGTGAGTGAGAAAACGTGTAGGTTGGTACGTTATACCCCCCAGTGTGTGAGGGCGTGTAGGTTGTTAATGTTATCCACCGTGGTGAGAGCGTGTATTTTTTAAAAGTTATACCCCACAGTGTGTGAAATCCTGTAGGTTTGTACTTTATACCATACTGTGTGTGAGAGTGTGTAGGTTGTTCTGTTTACCAAACAGTGTGTGAGTTGTGTGATTGTTACTGTCTACCCCGGTGTTAGAGGTTGTGGTTGTTATGTTTTATCCCGTGTGCGTGAGGGTTTTAAGGTTGTTACTATTTTTCACACGTGTGTGTGAGTTGTATAGGTTGTTAAAAGTTATTCCACGTGTGTGTTTGAGTTGTGCAGGTTGTTTTGTTGTTTTTTCCACCAGTGTGTGCGAGTTGTGTAGGTTGTTTTTATAAACACAGTGTGGGGTGTGTAGATTGTTTTTTGTTATCCACGTCTGTGAGGCGTGAGGTTGTTACTGTTTTACCCTGGTGTTTAGGGTCGTGTTTGGTGTTTTGTTTCCACTGGTGTTTGAGAGTCGTATAGGTTTTTGGGTTTACCACACCGTTTTTGGTTTTTAGTTGCGAGGTTTTTATGTTATACCACACAGTGTTTGGAGTCGTTGTTGGTTGTTATGTTATACCAAAAAGTGTTGGAGTCGTTTTAGGGTGTCACTGTTTTTACCACAAATGTGTGAGGCGTTGGTTTTTAATGTTATACCAAAAAACAGGGGGTGTGAAGCGTCTAGGTTTTCATTGTTATACCCACAGTGTTTGAGAGTCGGTTGGTTTTTGCTGTTTTACCCACAGTGTGTAAGAGTGTGTAGTTGTTACATTATACCACACAGTTGTGAGAGTCGCGTAGGTTTTTATATTTCCACACAGTGTGTGGGGGGTCAGTTTGGGTTGTTACTGTTATAAGAAAAGTGTGTGGAATCGGCAGGGGTTGTTTCTGTATATCCCACTGTTGAAAATAGTGTAGGTTGTTACTGTTATAGCACACCGTGTGTGAGTTGTGTAGATTGTTATGCCATACCCCGGTGGAGGTGTGTAGGTTGTTATGTTTTTGCCACCATTGTAGAAAATGTGTAGGTTGTTGATGTTATTCCCACACAGTGTATGAGGCTGGTAAGTTGTTATGTTTCACACATGATTTGGGTCTTGCTGGTTTTTTATGTTTTTACCACACAGGTATGTGAGTTGTTTAGGTTATTATTGTTATACCGTCAGTGTGTGAGAGTCGTGTGATTGTTATGTTATTCCACACAGTGTGTGAGAGGTTGTATGTAGTTACTGTCATAAAACAGAGTGTGTGGAGTTGTTGTTTAAAATGTTTTTTTATGCACCCCTACCCATCCCGTGGGCGGGAGTCCCAAAAAATTACCGGGCATAATTGGTCCGGGGATGGACTCAAATTTTGATGCTGAGCAAGTTACAGAGGAATGAATCACAATTAAAAAAGTTGAACTCACAATTTTCAAATGCAAAGAGCTCACAATTTTCAAAGTTAAGAACTCCAGGAAGGTTGTCCAAAAATGAAAATTACAAAGGTATTTTAAAATTACAGAGGTAGTAATGGGTCCAGGGCGGGCCCCCCAAGTTTTGATAGTGAAATAGGTACAAAGGTAATGAATCACAAGTTCAAAAAATAATGAATCCCGTAAGAAGGTTTTTACGTTTCACATGGATACAATCTGATTGTGGAGACCGTGTAGGTTGTTACTGTTGTACCACATAGTGGTGAGGTCGTGTTGGTTGTTACTGTCATCAAAAAACAGTGTGGAGAGTTGTGTAGGTTGTTATTGTTATACCCCACAGTGTGTTGGTTGTATAGGTTGTTTTTTTTATCCCCCCAGGTGTGAGGGTGTGTAAGTTTTTACTGTTTTAACCCCAAAATTGTGTGAAAGTTGTAAATTGTTTGTTTACCACACAGGTGTGAGAGTCGTGTAGGTTTTTTACTTTTATAACCACAGTGTGTGAGAGTCGTGTAGGTTTTTACTTTATAGAACAAGTGTCTGAGAGTCGGTCGTTTTTACTGTTAACAACAAGTGTGGAGGTCGTGTAGGTTGTTACTGTTATACCACACAGTGTGTGAGAATCGTGTAGGTTGGTACTGTTATACCACAAAATGTTGGGTGTGTAGGTTTTTTAATGTTTTTTACCCCACAGTGTGTGAGAAACATGTAGGATGGTATGTTATACCATACAGGGGTGTGAGAGTCGTGGGAGGTCTTACTTTTATACCACAGTGTGTGGAGTGTAAGGTTGTTTCGTTTACCCACAGGTGTGAGAGTCGTTGAGGTTGTTATGTTATACCACACAGTGTGTGGAGTCGTGTAGGTTGTTTTGTTATACCACAGAGTGTGTGGGTCGTGTAGGTTGTTCTTTTTAAACCCAGAGGTGTAGAGTCGTTTGGTTGGTCTTTATACGATACTTGTAGGAGTCGTGTAGGTTGTTACTGTTATGCCCCAGTGTGTGAAAATGTGAGGTTGTTTGTTTCCCCAGAGTGTGTGTGAGTTGAGTGGGTTTTTATTTTATAACACAAGTGGTGAGAGTCGGTAGGTTGCTTCGGTTATACCCCAAAAGTGTGAGAGTTGTGTAAATTTTTACAGTTATACCCCCACATGTTTAGGAGTCGTGTTGGCTGTTACTGTTATACCACATGGTGTTTGAGAGTCGTGTAGGTTGCTACGGTTATACCACACAGTGTGTATGAGTTGTGTAAGTTTTTACAGTTATACCACACAGTGTTTACGAGTCGTGTTGGTTTTTTCTGTTATACCACACAGTGTGTGAGAGTCGTGCAGGTCGTCACTGTTAAACCACAGAGTGTGTGAGAGTCGTGTTGGTTGTTGCTGTTATACCACACAGTGTGTGAGAGTCGTGTAAGTTGTTACTATTATACCACACAGTATGTGAGAGTCGTGTAGGTTGTTACTATTATACCGCACAGTGTGTGAGAATCGTGTATGTTGTTTCTGTTATACTACACTCTGTTTAAGCGTGGTGTAGGTTGTTACTGTTCTACCACACCCGTGTTTTTGGGTTTTGTAGATTGTTCTGTCATCAAAAAGTGTGTGAGAGTCGTGTAAGTTGTTACTGTTTCCTACGTTGTGATATTCGGAAAGGTTTTATGTTTTCCCACGTGTTTTTGCTGTGTAATTGTTATGTTATATCACAGAGTTTGAGGTCTTCGTTTGTTACTGTTTTTACCTAACGTGTGTGTGAGTTGTTGGTTATTATTGTTTTAAATATCAGTGTGGCGAGTCGTTTTAGATTGTCGCTGTTATACCCCGAGTGTGTGGAGTGTGTAGATTGTTATGTTTTCCACAAAATTGTGAGAGTTGTGAGGTTGTTATGAAAATTGGACATTATGCGCTATGGGGAAACTTTATTTAGGAACGTTTCGTCACAAGTGGTTCTCAGTCCATACAAAAAGGAAAGGCGTAAAGGGGAGGAGGAGAATGGGGAATCAGTCCCTCAAACCTGGATCGATGTGTTTAGTCGATGTGTACATTCTACAGTTTATGGATGAACAATCGACTCCAGGTTGGGGATGATTACCTATTTCCTCCTCTCCTTTCGCCCTTCTCTTTGTTTTGGATGTGAAGCCACTGTTGGGAAAGTTTTCCCGAATAAAAAATTCCCCTTGCTGCTAAGTGTCTCAATCTTCAAATTGTCGGTTTTTCAAAAAATTTATCACACAGGTTGTTATGTTTTTCCACACAAGTGCGAGAGTCTTGTAGGTGTTTATGTTTACCCCAAGTGTGTGAGAGTCGTGAGGTAGTTACTGTCATACAACAGAGTGTGTGAGAGTTAGTTAGTTTAATATGTTTATTATGCACCCCATACCCATCCTGTGGGCGGTAGTCAAAAAGATTACCGAGGTACATAATTGGTCCAGGAACTGGACTCCAAAATTTTTTATAGCTGAGCAAGTTTGAGGGTTTAACTCCAATTTACAAATGAATGAGCTCACAATTTCCAAAGGTAATGAACTCACAATGTACAAAGGTAATGAACTCCATGAAGGTCTAGTCACAATCATGACAAATTACAAAGGTATTTACAGATTACAGAGGTACGAAATGGGTCCAGGGACTGGGCCCCCAAAGTTTTGATAGCTGAACTAGGTACAAAGGTAATGAAGTCACAAGTTACAAAGGTAATGAATCCTATAAGAATGGTTACTTACGTTTAAACATGGATACAATCATGATCATGTGTGAGACTCGTGTAGGTTGTTACTGTTGTACCACATAGTGTGTGAGAGTCGCGTTGGTTGTTACTGTCATACAACACAGTGTGTGAGAGTTGTGTAGGTTGTTATTGTTATACCACACAGTGTGTATGAGTTGTATAGGTTGTTTTTGTTATACCACACAGTGTGTATGAGTCGCGTAGGTTGTTATTGTTATACCACACATTGAAGAATTGAGACACTTATGCAACACATGGGAATCTTTATTGAAGAAACGTTTCGCCACACAGTGACTGATGAAGCCACTGTGTGGCGAAACGTTTCTTCAATAAAGATTCCCATGTGTTGCATAAGTGTCTCAATTCTTCAACTTGTCGGTTTTCAAAACCATTCATCATATACCACACATTGCGTGAGAGTCGTGTAGATTGTTACTGTTATACCACACAGTGTGACGACGTGTCGTGTCAGGTTGTTACTGTTATCCACACAGGTTGTGTTGTGAGAGTCGTATAGGTAGTAACTGTTATACCACACAGTGTGCGAGAGTCGTGTAGATTGGTACTGTTATACCCCACAGTGTGTGAGAGTCGTGAAGGTTGTTACTGTTATACTACACAGTGTATGTGAGAGTCGTGTAGGTTGGTACTTTTATACTAACAGTGGTGTGAGGAGTCGTTTGAAAAGATAATTTTGGGCCTTGAACAATAATGCAATTGAAATACAAACTAATTGCACACACAATATAATCAATAAGATATGAAAATCTGAGAGTAGGAATTGCCTTATAGCGTAAAGTTTGAACTATTAATATCACTATAGGAATATTATTTGAGGTAGTTGATACTATCTAGTGAGGGATGGTTCAAGGTATTGCACAGTAGTATAGTAAGAACATCACTAGTTTGTTATTTGTAGTTTGGGAGAAAAGGGAAAATTGTATCACATAAATGTGTAACCTGAGACCCAATCAAATTTTGTTATCTTTTAATTACATTACCCAACAGAATACTCCATTCTACTGAATGTACAGCAATGCATGCAACCATATGACCTGTCTTTATAGTACTCAAACTAATTGGTACTTAAGCTTAATTGTTATCTGTTTACAATAATGTTTTACCACTGAACACATCATTGCTTATTTAATCTTAAGTTAATTTAAAGCCTGTCCATAATGCTCTGCATACAAGGGGCTTTGGCATGCTGCACTTAACTGTATTCTTTTGTACTTCTCTGTACCATGTTCAAATTAATAAATAAATAAAATAAATAAATAAATATACCACAGAGTGTGTGTGAGTTGAACATGTCGTTACTGTTATATCACACAGTGTTTGAGAGTCGTTTGGTTGTTAGTGTTATACCACAGTGTGTGTGAGTTGTGTAGGTTGTTACTGTTATACCACACAGTGTTTGAGAGTCGTGTTGCTTTTAACTGTTATACCACACAGTGTGTGAGAGTCGTGTCGCTTTTTACTGTTATACAACATTGCGTGTAAGAGTTGTGAAGGATGTTAATGTTATAACACACAGTGTGTGTGAATTGAATATGTCGTTACTGTTATACCACACAGTGTTTGAGAGAGTGAAGGTTGGTACTGTTATATCACACAGTAGTGCGTAGTAGTATGGATGTTTCTGTTATATCACACAGTGTGCGTGAGTTGTATAGGTTGTTACTGTTATATCACACAGTGTGCGTGAGTTGTATAGGTTGTTACTGTTATATCACAGTGTGCGTGAGTTGTATAGGTTGTTACTGTTATATCACACAGTGTGTGTGAGTTGTATAGGTTGTTAATGTTATTCCACGCAGTGTGTGTGAGTTGTGCATGTTGTTACTTTTACATCACACAGTGTGAGTTGTATAGGTTGTTACTCTTATACCACACAGTGTTTGAGAGTCGTGTTGGTTGATACTCTTATACCACACAGTGTGTGTGAGTTGTGTAGGTTGTTCCTGTTATACCACACAGTGTGTGTGAGTTGTGTATGTTGTTACTATTACACCACACAGTATGTGTGAGTCGTGTAGGTTACTGTTATACCACACAGTGTGAGTTGTGCAGGTTGTTACTGTTATACCACACAGTGTGTGCGAGTTGTGTACGTTGTTTACTGTTATAACTCCAGCGTGTGTGAGGTGTGTAGATTGTTGCTCTCATACCACAGTCTGTGAGCGTCGTATAGGTTTTTACTGTTATACCACAGAGTGTCTGTGAGTTGTGTGGGTTTTTACTGTTACATCACACAGCGTTTAGGAGTCGTGTTGGCTGTTACTGTTATACCACATGATGTTCGGAAGTCGTGTAGGTTGTTACGGTTATACCACACAGTGTGTGTGAGTCGTGTAAGTTGTTACTGTTATAACACACAGTGTGTGAGAGCAGTGTAGGTTGTAACTGTTATACCAGAGAGTGTCTGAGAAGCCTGTAGGTTGGTACTGTTATACCATACAGTGTGTGAGAATCGTGTAGGTTGGTACTCTTATACTACACAGTGTGCGAGAGTCGTGTAGGTTGTTACTGTTATACCACACAATGTGTGAGAGTCGTTTAGGTTGCAATTGTCATACCACACAGTGTGTGAGAATCCTGTAGGTTTGTACTCTTATACCATACATTGTGTGAGAGTCGAGTAGGTTGTTACTGTTATACCACACAGTGTATGAGTTGTGTAGATTGTTACTGTCATACCACAGTGTTAGAGAGTCATGTAGGTTGTTACTGTTATATCACACAGTGTGCGTGACTTGTATAGGTTGTTTCTGTTATATCACGCAGTGTGTGTGAGTTGCATAGGTTGTTAATGTTAATCCACACAGTGTGTGAGAGTTGTGCAGGTTGTTACTGTTATACCACACAGTATATGCGAGTTGTGTAGGTTGTTACTGTTATAGGGATTACCACATACTGGTCTCGGATAGATATGGATAGGATTGTTGTGCTCCCGGTTTTCTGGTGTTTTCACGGTCGCTCTTACGTGCTAGAACTTTAATTTGTGTCATCAATCCTATACGATACATCCCTCTAGCGCCTGGAACCAATCTTGGGCGGAAAACATTATTACTGAGTAAAAAAAGGAGAATTAGGTTGCATATTACTAGCGGTTTACTTGCCAGAGGGGAATCATAGGCCTGTTTCCCGTGTGAAAAAAATAATAATAATTGAACTTTGTGTCAGAGGAAAGAAAGTCTCCCTGAAAGCATTGAGTATACATAGTGTATAGATGTATACTACAGTGCATCTGTATAATTGATGATTAAGGCTTAAGTGTCATTTGAAAACAGGTGAATTTGTTAATGAAGTGATACGCCTATAGGGCAGGTGCCAAGAAGTCGCCAGAAACTTATCCAGGTCAGCTGTTTTTAATTATCTTCCTGGCTGGATAGTGTTCTCGCATATAATCTGTGATACCAGTTTGAATAGCAGATACAGTGTTGTTCCAGTAGCAACTAACCAGTATTATAATTGGTACTTAGTGGAGTGGATAGTGACCTTTTCATTAGTTTCTTTTCTTGTTGAAATACGAGACGTACTGTTGAATTTCATATAAACCGTATTTACCAGCGGTGCATATACCAACGAGAAGCAATTTATTATACAGAAAAAAGCGTCCTTCCTCCAAAATTTGCACCAGTTCAAAAACTATAGTTGTATAATATAGCATTTATTGTGGTGGAGACGGAAAAAAACACAAAAATAGAAAAGCCAGATACAGCCAATTGTTAAACAAGACGATCGACTGTACGTCATTGTAGGAGCTGCCAGATATCCCCGGCTCTTCAACACGCAAGTTATACTTTTTGTATCAGTCAAATCACTATTACTCGGGTAATAATTCCTAATCCTTCATGTTTTGCCCAAATCCCGACAGTATGTTTTAAAAAATACCCCCTGATCAAGCAGACGATGGTCGAACCCTTTATGGTCCGAACCCTTTACTGGGCCCAACCCGGGGTGGTTTCAAACGTTTCGTTGGACATAAAGCGACGAAACGGATGGGTTTTTTTAGGCGCCTTAAAACCAAAATTAAAAATCAGGAACGTGACGTAAGCTTCCAATATAAAAAAAGTTTGAAAAAGAAAAAAAATATAAAACAGAGCTTCATTTAAGGTTATTAATATAATTTCAAGAGGTTGCTAGTAGATTTCAGTAAACAACCATTTAAACATTATGAACGTGTGTAGCTGTGGTCAGTCAAACAAACGGGCTTCCCCATGGGATAAATTTTAATTTTTTTGGGAAAATTGGGTCCGCCCTTTGCAGAATCCCAGAACTAGCTACAGAGATTAAAACAGAAAGTGTTTTTGGGTATGCCAAAAGAGGAAATTGTGGACTAAAATCACAAGGGTATTAAAAAAGGAAACATCAAAGTGCTTTCATAGAAACCTGGAAGCTTTCTACAACAGATGGGAACATAAAAAGTTCGGGCTGAATGGTACTGCCCCTTTATACTGGGGTGTAGTCACAAACTGTAAGGTGGAGGTGATGTCCTGGTAGTCATAAAAGTGGGGCTATAGTGCGTCCCGGGGGGACGTAATGGTGAAGCTGGAGGTGCTGTCCTGGGAGACAGAAATGGTTTAAAACTGGGATCTGTCCTGGGGACAGTAATGGTGAAGCTGGAGATTTTTTCCAGGGAGTCGGGGAAATTTTAACCAGGAAGGGAAAACATAAAAGACCTCATAAGGACAGGGCCATAGTAGGGAAACAAGTGTAGTCAAAGATAAGATAAAACCAATAATGCAACTAGAAATACCGCAGGAAATAGCAAACAAGAGGACTCCAATAGCAATATGATGATAAATTACCAAACAACTGGTGGAGCTCCATTGTTGGAGCAGGAGATAGAAGAAATACAGGAAACATGCACCAACAGGGAATACAGTCACAGAAAACCCAAGGCAAGCGGAAACCAAGCCTGTGCACATACTATGCACTTGGTATCAGCTGGCATGGAAATCTGGAAAAACAGATGGACGAGCAACCTATGACCACCCTAAGAAAATGCCATGCCCATATGACAACAGGAAAATGCAAACTCCCTTCCTTGTAAGCTTTTCAACCCTGAAATTGTACTCTTCAGTCCAGAAAGACTGTGCTATAACTAAATTGCCAGGCATACCATCTAAAGGGGACAAAAAGATACAAACATCCCACCATGAAAACCTGGTACCACAGCCACTCAAGAGGAGAGGTTTTAGTCCAGAAGGAAAAAAAACTGGCATGAAATGCAGAAATTCGTACACCACATCCATCATTCCTGAGTGGAACCACAGTCGATGGCCTCCACTCCAAACCAACAGATACAGATACTAATCCGAATAAAGATCCCCCCAGTACCAACAATACGCACCAGTCCGGATAACATTCTTCTTTGCAAATATACAGGGTCTAAAGCCACAACAAACAACAAAATACCTTTCATCCGTGAGACTGAGCTTGCAGAGGCAAAGGCAATGTTTCACTGCTTCACTGAACCCACTAAAGGATCACTTGACAATGAAATATGGATCCCAGGGTACAACCTAAACAGATGACTAGAGTTGAACAGCAAAAAGGGGGGGGTTGGCCTGTACATTCAGAGTAACACTTGTTTTGCACAAACTGCTTAATGCCCCTCAAATGAACCGTAGTAAGTTCTAGTCAAGTAAAGGTCGAGAACCAAAACCTAGTCAGTGTGGTATTTCTACAAGCCCCGACGCAACAACCCACAATTCCAGAACGCTGTTAAAAATATGACCACTGCTGGAAAATCTTCCAGCTCCTCACCCAACATCTTGCTCCTGGGGGTATTTCAACTTAATGCACCTAAAAATGAGAATATAGCAAATAATATTGTTTGTAGTAATAACACCATGAGGAGCAGCTCTGATGAAAACTCACACTCACACGAGCTTTTAAATCTCTGCACAAAATTCAATTTAAACTCAGCAAATAATTAGGAGACTACTAGACTGGAGATACACTAGACATCATATTTCACTAACAATGATGATCGATAAGAAATACACCATATCCAAAACAATAAACTCAATCACAACATAATTGAGGTTCAGACATGTATGCAAAAAAAAGGAGCCCCCCAGACCGACAAAAGAGACTAGTCCACGAGGGAGCATTCCACCAAATTCAAACTTCAATAACAAAAACTTAAAGTGGGACCAAGTAAACCAAGTCCTAACCGATATAAGCTGGGGGAAGAATACAAGCAACACAGACCCAACTTATCTAGAACAGATTAACTCGGTGGCACTCGATGTATGCCCAAGGCTTATTCCTCTAAGAAAAAGGAGGAAAAGTAGATGTAAAAATAGAAAGAGACAAGCGCTCCCTTTACAGCGACGGAAAAGAATAACATAGCGCTAAAAAGTTTCAATATATCCTGAAAGTGCGCAGGGAACACTGGTCCAAGAAATAGCAACACGACTTACAGCCTAAAAGATTCCTTTAGCGAGTCAGGCAATCGCGGAAGAGTTTTGTTATTTGGGGTGGTGCTAGAAAGGCTATAAATGAAATCGAAAACGCGACCTCAAGTATTTCTTCTCCTATGCAAATCAAAATCGAGAACACGCCCATATTGGAGGCCCCTACTTAAACAAGATGGGTCCTACACAGATGACAGCAAGGAAATGAGTTGCGCACTCAGTCCCAATATGACTCAGTTTTTATCAAGCCGCTAACCAGACTGAGAGTCGAAGATCAAAATGAATTTTTTTATGAGAGAGCACAAAATTTGATTAACCCAAGCCTATCCGAATGATCTCCTGAGCCCAAAAGACTTCGAACAGGCGATAAATGACAATGCCCATGCACTCAAGCCCCATGGCCAGACCTCCATGGAACTCCAGGTGTTCAAACACATTAACTGCACAGAAGCCCCATATCCTAGCCTTTTCCATCCTAAGGAGAGGGAGCAAAGGACACGGGGGTCCGTCCCCTCAGTTACTAAAAAACACAGACATTCCCCACCACAAAGTGGCATAAAGCAACAGCAAAGAACAACAGACCAAAAGCACCTAACATCCATAACAGAAAAATCTTGAAAGGGTCCTAAGAAGCAAGAACACCACCCATCTAGAAACCCATCAGTTACACAAATAACCCAGGACAACATTGGGTTAAGAAGCAGGTCGCCTCCTTCCTGTCTCAACTACTGGATCACTACGACAAGGACCAGAAATGCACTAGAAGACAAAAAGAATGCAAGATGTAATATATACAGACTTTGCAAAAGCCTTCGACAACAAGTGTGCCCATGGTAATCTCCCAAAAAATGCCGCTAAAGGAATAACAGGAAAAGTCGGTCGATGGATCTATAATTCCTCACTAACAGAACACAAGAGTAGTCGTCCACAGATGAGTATAGTCCGAGGCAGCACGTGAAAAAGCACTGTTCCACAAGGCACTGTACTAAGCTCCCACTGTACCCACATTCCTCAATCCGCATAGACAAGGATGTCAGCCACAGCACCGTTCTCTCCTTTGCAGATGACCACCCGACAATCTGCATGACATAGCTTCCATTGCAGACACTGGCAGAGGCTCCAGGCGGCCATCAACCAAAATCATTCAGTGGTCTGCAGAGAAACAATATGAAGTTCAACGATGAGAAATTTCAATTACCCAGATATAGTAAAACAATGAGGAAATTAAATCTTCATCAAGTACAAATCAAATTCTGGCCACAAAATAAGAGCGAAACACCAACGTCAAAGACCTTGGAGTGATTATGTCGGAGATCTCACCTTCAAGGACCATAACATTGTATCAATCGCATCTGCTAAAAAAATGACAGGATGGTAATGAGAACCTTCAAAACTAGGGAGGCCAAGCCCATGATGACACTCTTCAGGTCACTTGTTCTATCTAGGCTGGAATATTGCTGCACTCTAACAGCACCTTTCAAGGCAGGGAAATTGCCGCCCCTAGAAAATGTACAGAGAACTTTCACGGCGCGCATAACGGAGAAAAAACACCTCAATTACTGGGAGCGCTTGGGGTTTTCTAAACCTGTATTCCCTGGAACGCAGGAGGGAAAAGATACATGATTATATACACCTGGAAAATCCTAGAGGGACTAGTACCGACTTGCACACAAAAATCACTCACTACAAAAAAAAAAGGGACTTGGCGGGACGATGCACCATCCCCCCAATGAAAGCAGGGGTGTCACTAGCACGTTAAGAGACCATACAATAAGTGTCAGGGGCCCGAGATGTCAACTCCTCCCAGCACACAATAAGGGGGATTACCAACAGACCCCCGGCAGTCTTCAAGCTGGCACTGGACAAGCACCTAAAAATCAGTTCCTGATCAGCCGGGCTGTGGCCTCGTAAAGTTGGTTTTCGTGCAGCCAGCAGCAACAGCCTGGTTGATCGGTGCTGATCCACCAGGAGGCCTGGGCACAGACCGGGCCGCGGGGGAATTGACCCCCGAAACTCTCTCCAGTAAACTCCGGTAGATATCCCGGGCCCCCCTCTTTTGTCCACCGAGGTAGCTCGGCAGATGTGAGTTGCTATCCCAGATTGCTGGTTTACTGGCATGATGGGTAGGGTTTTGGCACGGGGTTTAATGCTGCATCTACGTTACTTGCGGTGCTGGGTCCTCTTGGGTGGGAGAGGGAGATTTCTGGACCCTTTTATTCCTCCTAGGAACTATCCCTCCCCGGTCCCACCTTTTTTTTATTCTTTTTTATTTTTATTTTTTTTTTCTTCTTTCTTTTTTTTCTTAAAAACAAAAAAAAAAAGAAGTAACCTAACCATGGAGAACCCAATCCATGAACCTGGTACCCCGGGCCCCTTCTTGATACCGCACCCGTTCTGACCCCACCTCGTCTTTGGACCACTCTTCGGACACCCTCATGCATCTGTACCTCTTGCTTGGTGCTGTTTCCTTTACCCGCTTCAGATACTGAGGTCTCAACTGACCTCGCTTCCCCCCTTTGACTATGCTTCTGGCCTCTCCCTCTACGGTGCGGCAATTTTCGAATCGCCGGCCCATTCCACGTCGGGACCAACTCTGGTCCCACACCTAAACTCCAATGACAATTACCTGCTGATGATACTTCTCCACCTTCTCGTTCTTCTCAGAAAAGATCGACATGTCCTGCACTCCCTTTCCATGCTCAGTTTCGACTGCACAATGGACTAAATTCTTCACTTTACGACCAACTTCCTCAAAACCGCCTATCTTTCCGACCACAGTATTGGCAAGGCACTCCTATGCCATGTTGGTAAAGAATTTTTTTTCATGCTCTTAAGATTGGTATGTGAATCATCACGGTACAGAATGCTACCCAAGCTCATGATCTTTCTCTTCTTTCCCATATAGATACTGTTCCTGTCACTATTGAAAAATATCATTCCCTCAATTCTTGTAGTGGTACCGTCATTCTGCCCCATACCGTAGTTCAACAAAATTTCTAGACATGTGGCAATGACATTCTTGAACAGCTGGAACTCCAAGATCTCCCAATCCTCAAGGTAGACACTTATGTTCTTCCTGCCCGCGAGCAGAGACGATACCCAAGCAATGTGGCTCGTTCAACTTTTGACAACCGTGAACTCCCATCCTCATTTATGTAGCAGGACTTTGGTTACAAGTTCGAAAGGGTGATCCCTACCCCGCAACAGTGTAGAAATTGCTGGCGATTTGGCCATCCAGCGAAATATTGCAGATCCATAGCCGAATGCCCAGTCTGTGGTGCCGATGACCATTCTAATACGTCTTGCAACCGACCTCCCTCTTGCCTTAATTGTCATGAGGCTCACCCTTCGTATTCTGGGCCGTTGCCAAGTCTACTTAAATGAGCGGGAAATCCATTACCTCAAAGAGGCAGAAGAGTCTCCCTTATGCTATGACAGTTTCTCATCTCCGCCTCCAAGGGAGACAACCTCGTGTTTCTTATTCCCCGTGTTTCAAAACGTCCCCCCACTTCTGGCCGTCCCATCTTCTGCCAACCTCCTCTGTGGTTACCTCTCCCATAGTCACTCCTATATCTAATTCTTTTGCTGTCCTAGGATCAGACGTCCCTACTTCAACGCCTCAGTCTGTTCTCGCTTCTTCTTGTTCTCCCTCACAAGCCTCTTATCGACGAGACCTAGTACGACACCTTCTCCCAATCGTCCCTCTACTTCTCAGAAGTCAAAAAAAGGTCCTTTAACCCCCCCTTCCCTTTTCCCCCTCCTCATTTTACCTTCCCTGTCTCGTACCGGGTTCTTTCCCCCCTCACTGGCTCTGTTACAAGTGTAGAGATTTCACCCTCCTCCTCGTAAATAACCTACCTCCCCTGTTCCCCCCCAAGTTTCTTCCTCTTCTGCCACCTCCCAGGTTTCTGCCTCTTCTGTCCCCTTCCACACTCCTTCTCCAGTTCCCTCCACCCTTTCGCCCCCCCCCTACCTTGGAACAGCCATTACAGTTTTCCCAATCTTTACTCATCCTCCCCCTACCATCTCCAATATTGTCTCCCATACGACGTCTCTGAATTCCGAAACTTTTGAAGCAATCTCTGAATATATTGCAGAGACCAAAAACCCTCAATGGACACTGATCCACCCTGTTTTTCCTTCTCTCTCCTCTCCTCCATCTGTGCAACTCCTTTCTTCACAGCGCACCATTCCTTTGCTGCTTGAACGTTTTCCACTGCCCTCCGCATGTGGAGTTTTCTAAACCCCCCTAGTCCATAGGAACCCCTTACCTGCGGATTTCAAGTATCTTTATCATTGCCAATCATGGGCCCATTTACAGTGGATGCATGCGGCCCAGGGGTAATCGGGGTGAGCTTCAGATGTTACTCTCCCCGTTTTCCCCGTTGGTGTTTTGCTAACAGACACCAAAATTACACTCTGCTGTTATCTCTCCCATCTCAGGCTATAATTTATTGCATTCTTCAGAACCTTTTCTGATGGGACCTTTAATGAAAGTGCCCTTCTTCTATGCACTGATATTCCGTACCATCAGGTATTTGTTCGTACTTCTCTGCATTACACAGCAGCCCGTATCCACTTGCATAGGTGGTAATACGCTCTGTTTTTATATCTCTCTCCTTCTCGGGCATTATCTATCCTGGATATTGCCTTTCTTGTTTCGTCATTACCACCCCGATTCTGTTGCTTGGCGATTTTAATGCCCATCATTTCCTCTGGGGGGTCTCACTGTGATTCCCGTGGCATTCAGTTAGAGGCTTTTCTTGCCACCCACCCCCTCCATGTTTTAAATACAGGTACTACACCAAATTTGATCCTCGGACTCACACTCTCTTGCATCGATCTCTCAGTCTTTCTCTTTCCCCCGCCGCATTAGACTTCACCTGGCCTTTCTCCCGGATTTACATGACAGCGATCATTTCCCAATCATTTACTT